>VZTL01017443.1:282-28279 GCA_013400535.1 Scopus umbretta
AGTCTTATCCAATTAAAGCTGCTTTTTCCTTTTTATTTCACCTCTGAAAGGTTTTTGAAAGCTTTGCTATGGGTGCATATGATACTGTTCAGTTCAGCTTTCAGTTTGTGGAGTGCTCTGAAAACACTTTGTCACCAAAAGCAGCTGTTTTCCTTTGGGCAATAAAACTGATGTTAATTAAGATCTTTAAATCATAGAGGTGGTAAAAAGTACTTGAATCTCTTCCTGTGAAGTATGTTTAAACACTAAATAAGATTGCTGTCTTTTTCTGAACAGAGATACACTGTGTACTTTTATACCACTAGCTTCTTCAATGGCAAGGGTTCAAGACAGTCTCTAAGACATAAGTCAAGTCAATCTTGGGCACATAATGAATGTTTTAGATCAAATTCTGATTAAGAATGACAGGTGCATTCTCAAAAGAATTTACTGGTCTGTATGGAACAAAAATGCCGCATGGGAAGGATGGAAGCTTTGATTCTGTGGGGAAGACTATTAGTTTGATTTCACAGCTCTTGTTTAAATTTTGCCTTTCCTCAAGAAATAAGTCTGATTCTGTAAAATAGGATGTGTTTTTCTTAATGCTAAATTTATCTTGAAATGAACTAAGTGTTATTGATTGCCTTATGGACTGGTGTCTTTCTTTTTTATGATATGTTAGACTGTTTTAAGTGGAAATGCTCAAGACATTTATCACTTTCAGCATATGACTAAAACTTGGTATGAACATGTTATTACTTTGGTATGGTCCATTGCAAAAATAAATCTATTTTACTTTCTTTAGGTATTCTTAAAACTTTCCTGAATCAGAAAATTTGGGTTAATGGTCCTTTTTGGACCAGGAAACGTTTTTGTATGAGACCAAAATAATTCCTTGGATGTGTGAATTACCTTACAAAAGGTGCCTATGCTTGCATGTTGTATGGGTAAAGACTTTCTCTGTTTCCTCAAGATGATGTTGTTTATCTTCACTCTAGGAAAACAGAAGACGACTCATACCATAGATGGTCACACATTAATGCAAATACTCATCCACAGCGTTCTGGGGGGGCGGAGTTTGGCCAGGTTCTATTGAGTCTTTCCCACTCTTCTTGACTTTCAAAACTTGGCCCATGTCTGGGAAGCTACCAAGGGGCCTTGTCCAACCAGTTACTAATAGTTGGGATGAAGTGGTTGAACACCAACTTATTTCTAAGCACACGAATAATTTCTTAGCACTCCAGCTTGCAGGAACTGGAGGAAGACCTGAGGTAGTTTTAGACATGATCTATCTACAGGTCTATCCCCTCCTTCACGTGGAGGTCACTGACTGTGTATGAGCAGCGAACACGAGCTTGAGCTTCAGCTGCAGGTCATGATCTGATGCCTTAGTGTAAGGCAACCCTTATCAGTTCCAAATCAGTTCCAAAAAACAAATTTTGCCTGAACCCGTGAGATACTGAGGGAAAGGCATGTATCCCCTTTTGCTGGCTTTACTGCAACACTGGTTTTTTTGGTGGTGGATGAAAGGGTATAGAAGGGTACAGTTACTCTACCTTTTTCCAGAGAAGTCAAAAAGACAAAGTTGGGGATAGCTTTCTCCTGTATCTGGAGCAAGAGATCTCTTGGTATACTGTGCTGCCTTTCAGAGTAATTGGTAATGGTATGGAGATTGCATTTCTGCACAGTTGTACACTATATGGACTTGTCAGCCCAGGTTTAATGGCAGGTTTACCCACTAACTTGTGTTAATCTATGGTTGGCCTTTGCTGCTGCTGCAGTTGAGCACAGTTCTGTGGCTGTGTTTCTGCTTGGCACTGCTGTCCTTTCAGTCAGACACGAATAGCTTCTTCCACCACTGTTCACTGACTTCAGTTGTTGTACAAAGGAGTTGTATCCTTTTTTAATCCTTCTGGTGCCTGAAATCTGTAACTTGAAGCTCAGAAAGTGTGTGGTCTAGCATAATGCTTTATTCCTTCCTGGTTCATTGGAGGTTAGTGAATTGTAATTCATGTCTGAAGTGCTTTGAGACCATCAAGTTACGTAGAAATTGAAAATGTAAATATTTGTTTTGGGATATTATGGATTTTATATGTATTTCAGCATCTTGATAACCTGAAAATGAACAAAGATATCTCTGCCTTTTTAAAATTATTAAATTAAATTATGTAATTGAATAAAGTCTGCATAACAGAAATCTAGATGTGAGTTCCAGAAGAACTCTGAATCTAAAATTTCAGATTGAGACATTCTGGTTTCAGAGAAGTTGATACAATTACTACTGAAGATGTATTTAGGGCGGGGAGAGAATATGTTCACAAATAATGTGTTCTGTAGAAACTACAACTTAACAAAAACCTCAACTTAATTTTTCAGCCAGAAATAGCATTTTAAAGTTTGTTTTAATATTCTGAGGGGAAAATCGTGTTTCTGAGCTTGAATTTCAAGTGTTTTATTACCAAGTGACTAGAAAACTCTTCATGACCTTCAGATGCAATGACTTAAACTAGCGTTTGTGTTGTATGTTGACTATATTGCACCAAAAGCATTAAGCTAGTTTATATATATAAAAAACAAGCCTATTTCTACTCCTTGTTTACACAATGTTGGCAACAGAGAAATATCTTGAATTGGTGTAAAGCTTCTGATTTCCACGGGGAATCTCATCCCTAGTGGAAGTGTGGCTGGTACAATGGACAGGGAATGAAGGAGGCCATTAGACATGTGCCCTTTCCTACTTGGATCTAAATTGCATCTCTCTCTGAAATCCATCTGTCAGGTGTATAATGATGAGGAGGAGGATGGAGCTGATCATTGTGTTGTGTGATAGAAACTTCAATAGTGTCTACTTGACCAGGTTTGAGGCAGGTTAGAATTTGAATAGCTGTATCTATTAATAAGGATGTGCCTGGCTGCCAGTAATGCCATTTTCATTTTGTCAAAGTGCCTTCATCAAAGAACAAGTCTGTGTAAAAAGCATATCTTGAGGCTACTGGTGAAACTGTGAGAATACATTTCAGAAAGAGTTCAGCTGCAAGTGTCTGCTGATTCTGCAAGGCAAGGTGCACAGCCTGCTCCCAGGGGAATGAATGCACAAGAGCAGAAGAGTGTCCCTTGCTCATGTTGAATACTTGTTTAGAATGCTTATCTGCAGTTCCAGTTGGATACCTGAAGGGATTTACTGTCTGAAATGAGTTTCCTTCAGACTTCCTTCCACTCCCTACCTTTTTTCCCAGCTATGAAAGGCATGTTTTCAAAAATTACTTGCTTAGCAAAATCAGAGGCTTTTCTTATCAGGATTCTGAGACATAGGCACAATGCTTTGACCTTTATGTGTAAGAAAAACAGATACCGAGATGCCAGGTGCTTTGAAGGAAGAGTGAGGACAAATCTGAAGATTGCTGACAGAGGAAAACTGATGTCCAGGGTAGTGAACTATCTTACTAGCTTTCTGACCATTTGATGTGCCTCAAGGCAACTGCCTTTGAACTGGCACAGTTCAAAGAGGAGTATGCCATGGGGCCAGATGCTGCTGTTGCAAAAGCATTCCCAAAGCTGGCATCTCTGGGCTGTGAAAGTAATCTTGCAAGGAGTATCAGGACAGTGTAGAGAGGTAAATAGATGGGACATCAGTGTTGCACTAAAATCTTCTTAACCAATTAATGCAATTTGATTAACCCAACAGGTACAAGAGATTTAAGATATTAAATTACACAAAAGAACAGGAGTCCTTTTGTGTATGCCTGGTGTATACAGTGCTTTCAGGGAAGACTCGGCTTCCAGCTGTTCAGGTTCTGCTGCCTCACAGTAAGATGGCAGGAGCAGTAGTTTAAAAACCACCATATACAAAAAAACGAGAGATGAGCAGCTGAATTATAATCAGTGCTTACTTTCCACTAGCTGTGCTTTTTTATTGGATGTCTTGAAGTTTATATCAATAAGTTGTTTTTTTTTTAGCAGGAAGCAGCTTAAGTATCTTATTTGGAGTCAAGTTTGTATCTTTTCATATATAAAACATCCCATACAATCTTGATGCTGCATTCTTAAAGTAACTTAATTGAGTGCTACCTTTTAATCGTCACAAATACTTATTTTTGTGTGTATAATCAAGTTGCAACTTGCACAGTTATATAGAAAGTTCCTCCATTTTTAATGTGCAGTGTACAGCTATTAAATAAAGTGCCTCTCCCTCACCATATGAAAATATAACTCTTTCCCTTTCCTCTACCCTCTAATATGAATTGAGATACAACTCCCTTAAACATTTGCATGGATTTGATGCAAGGAAGTGCCAATCATATAGAGTCTTTCCACATAATTACGTATCATGTATTTGTCATGGTGATAGAAAAGAAAATAGCTCTTTCATAACGTAGTGTCTGAAGATGTACAGCAACTTCAAAGAAATGCCATATGCACAAAGACCTCTCTTTTCTTCCTTTCTCTAATGACTGGAGATGCAGCACTACATTGTTCCCTCTGTCTGATGGCCTTTCAAAACTTAAATAATAGATATTTCCACCAAAATGACATTTGGAGCAAAGTGAAACAAGTGATTTCTCGTCCACCGTAAGTGGGACAGGGTTCCTTAAGATGTCAGTAAACACAGTACATCCTTTGAAGCATCCTATTCTTGTTTTGTTTAAATAAATGGTAGCATGTAAGATATTTGTGATTCATGTGATAATGCATTGCAAGAGCAAACATTAAAGATTGAATGTCAGGAGGAAAGGGTGAAGCTGTTGTAGTCGGGAAGGGTATTTCTAACAGTGATTACTCTCCCTGTCCATTTGTCTGAATACTTCCTGTCTCCAGAGGAACCTTCTTTTAGCAGAGCCACTGATTTATCTGGGAAGACATTTCAGCCCCTTTATCCTGTGATCAAGAATGAGGGACAGCAGCTTCTGTCAACTTCTAGTGAACCCTGGAAAGGCAGCCAGCTTTTTCCTTTCTCCACTTTCTCACCACTGTGTTACCAGGTGGGAATCTAGGCATCAGCCTGCTTCTGGGGCAGCTGGTACAAGCAGGCCAGTATGGGCACCTTTAGCCTGTTGGTGTCAGGGAGGCAGACTGGCAGCCCTCTCCTCTCCACCCTTGGCATTTGGAACCTGTGTATATACATGTGAAAAAAATAGACATATAGTGCTGTAGAGACAAAAGTGCTCAAATGGAAATAACGCCTTTGTATTATTAAAAAAAATATACTGATTGAATAGTAGATATACTATCCCTTTAGGGAGAAATCAATGCCTGTGCTATAAAATGCGTGTTTTTTGGCAAAAACGTCAGCTTCTCTTTCACTGAATGGGCTGTGTCTGAAGCAGTGTTAAAAGCTGCTCAGGGACAATGCAGTCCTCTTAGAAAGCAGGCATCCTGCTGGTCGCAAGTTTCAGCGGCGCACTCAGGAGCTGCTGGTTTGTACATGAAAAGCTTACTGGCAGTGCCTTCGGTGCGGGAGGACTAGGCATAATTGGATTTACTGTCAAGTAGGAAGTAGGTAAGGTCTTTAGAAGGAGCTAAGAGCCTAATGTATAAGATAAAATATCACAAGATTTATGTGTGTTTCTCTGTTTCCTTGTATATATCCCTTTGGCCTTTTCTTGGAACTTGTGAGGCTTTATGCAATGAGGGTGAGGGAAGATACACAGGCAGGTGGTGGGATGGGATGGGCAGAGAATGTTCTGCACCGGGGCGTGAGGTGAGAGAGACAGTGCAGGGCTCTTTCTGGCTCTTGATAAGAAAGGCCTGATATCAAGCAGCTTAATAAAATAGCTGTTTTAACAAGATAAAATAAAAAGAAGTATATAGATAGCAAGTAAATAGTATGTCCCTTCAGACGCTGCATACCCGGTGTTTGTGCAGCATCAGATGAAACCTGGATGGGTTTTCCCATGGTGCTGCACAGATTCCCTGTGCTCACAGGTTCCCTCTTTTTGGTCATTCAACCTATTATATCATTTTCTTGCAAGAAATTAACTCTAGTAATCATTTCTTCTGTCAAACAGAATGGAGGTTCACGTAAGAACTTCTTGCTGCACTTCTAGATGAATATGAGGACAGGCAGGCAGCGTAATCACTGGTACAGAGTGGGAGCTGCCTGCAGGCTCTTCGCTTACTACAAGCTGGCTGGGTTTGTCCTGCAGCCAAGGAATTGTGCAACACAGCGTGAAGCCACGCTGGACTAGTAGCACAGGCCTGGGACTACTCAGGTTAACTGTTATGTGGATCTCCGGCTCCTTGATGTAGGATAGTCTCCTGATGAGGATTAGTATGGGTGGCCTGCCCAAACGCGTTTTGGTGGCCATCGGGCCCTGCTATTAGGTACCTGCCCGAACATAGCACGTGCTGCCTGCTCTGGATGCAGCTTGTTGGCAAATGATTGCCACAGTTTAGGCTCGGCATGTAGGATCACGGAGCAGAAGAGAACCTGTGGCACAACGCTACACATCCACAACACTGCAGATACCTAGATCTAGCTTGATGTATGGTATAAATCGTCATAGATTTTGTAGAGATGAGGGCTGACTAGCTGCATAGGTAGGGCTTTATCTAGTGTCAGCACCTGTCCCCTGCAGTACTGAAATAGTGGAGACTTTAAAAACAGTGCATTTCCTTTTCTTCAAGGATCTTCATCTTCCTTATTAAGCCATTTCCCTTTTCAAGGCTGCTGCATCATGTCCTGCTGGCTCTTCAGGCAAAACCCCTGCCCCTGCTAGATCCCTGCATCCAGCTTCTCTGTTCTGCTTTCAGCAGGCTGGAGGGACTGCTTCAGAGCATGGCCTCCTCCCTCCTGGCCTCTGGTTGTCCGCAGCTCTTGCCATAGTAGTTTGCATGCAAAATCTTCTGTGTGCAGCCCAGTTATCTTAATTGTTTCTCTCTGTTCAGTGAATTGGCAGCTGGCAGTTAGCATGCCCACTCCTTTTTCTCTCATCTCTGCTATCTAAAGGATTTACATAAATATCCTAAGGCGCTTTGCTGTTGAATATGCAAATATGCTGCATCAGGGATGCTGATTTGTGGAAATTAAAAGGCTATTTTAATTCCTAGGACTTGACAGTCCAGGATTAGACCATTAGCAGTCAGACCACTTCCTGCTGTTTCACTGATGTCCCGTTGTTTCCTCCTTTGCATGTTTGTAAATCTGAATACAAAAACATACCTGTACTGGTAGGTTTTTGCAATGTGTCTGTAAAGATGTTTTTTGCTATCTTTGGCCTGTGGAAGTGTGTGTCCCCTCTCTTCATTTCATTATGCTTTAAAGAACAAAAACCTCAGAAATTAAAACAGGAGCACAGGAGCCTCTTATTTCCTGATTTACACCTTTTTTTTTGCTTTTGGAGTGCCTGATGCATGCAGTGGTGCTTTTTAATGCTTCTTCAAAGCAAAAAGGTTGCAAAGATAACTGAGTACAACCCTACAGCTAGCCTGGCTGATTTACAATCTAACACGGTAGTCAGAAAATCCAGAAACACAAAAACCTATTTGAGATTTAGGCACTCCAAGACTGAAACTCCTGGCAGAGGAACAGCAGGAGAAAAGAGAGTAGATCAAGTCAGGAGAGGGAATATTGAGGGTCCTGGGCTTTAAGAAGCTGTAATAAACCCGTTAGTGTAGGTTTATGTGGAGTACCTTTTCTTTAAAAAAGCACAGCTTTAGCACACTAAAAAGATAGCTGTAGTTTTTTAATCTGTAAACTATATGCATCTTGCTTCTGAATTATGAAAATCAAGTTTCATAGGACTTGCCTGTTTTAGTAGTGTACCTGAAAATATTTTAGTAAACAATTAAAATTCAGGTCATCTAAACAGATTAAGGACCACTGAGTTACCCAATAAATCATTTCATCTTTGAAACATCACTCTTTGATCAAAACTGAAACATATGCAAAGGACTGTCTCTGTATCTCATAGTATGTGCTTTCAGTCTGTCTTTGGCAGATACAGTAAAACAATTCTTTCATTTGAATAGGCATAGCTAAAGAACTGGAATTGAACACATTTTGAAAATGGGAAGAATCAGCTTCTGACTATTAAAATTCATGTAAATATGTAATTTGGTGAAGTCCATAGAACCATAACACATTTTTTTCCTGATCATTGCCCCTAGTAGCATCAGGTACCCTCTATTGCACAGCAAGTTCAACAGAAAGTAAACGTCATGGTTCCAGACTTCGATTTTTGAAATATTTATTTGGTCGATTTTTCCATGTTTTGCTGAATGAACTTGTGACTTTGCATCACTTGCCATTCACTTTCTTTTCTGATGATTCTCTGCTGTTGATGGATAAGCGGGGAAGTTTTACATTGTGCATTTCATTCTGCTCCCACAAGGCTATGCACCATACCTTCAAAAGAAATGATAGAATGATAAAGTTAAGGCTCGTTTGTGATTGCTCTATCATTAATATCAAGTCTCTGCACTCACGGGTTGCTAACTGGGGTGAATTTGATGTGAAGCAAGCATAAGCATGCAATCCTGTTTCTGCTAAATTAATAATGTTCAATGTAAGATCTGTCTCTCTACTTTCCTATTACCCACCTGATGCTTTCTCAGGTGCTGTCTGTTGTATGGTGGGAATGTTTGAAGGCAGCTCTCGTGGGAGACTGACTTTGTGAAGCCTGTTGCTGCTTTGAAAAACTGTTGTTCGATTACTTGTATAACTTTTGAAGAGCAGCCCTGCAAAAACATCAGGCAGGTCTTATATCTGTACTTTCAAGATGCCATTTTGCCAGCAGCGGTGATGTGGATCAAAGCAGTAATAGCGGGTCCTGTAAGTACAATTTCAGCTGATTGCAGAATTGCTGGGCTGAAAGCAATCTTTCCTCCTTAGTATGGCCCTCTCACAGAGGGATGGGTGGCAAACAGAGTTTGAACATACTCAGCTGCTTCTGTTGCTGGCAGTTTTCTCCCATGGCGAGAGCAAAGAGGCACTGTTGCCTGCTCCCGTCAGTGCCCAAGTAGCAGGAGGACAGGGGTGGGCAGCAGAGGCCTGGGCTGCTTGGTGGGATGGTGCCAGTGGAAGAGCGAGAGGGACAATGTTCGCCTGGGGGATTTCTTTCAAGTTGCCTGTTACCAAGATGTCAGGGATCTTTCTGGAGAGGAGAACAAGAACCTGTGGCTGCGCAGCCTTTTGGCGGAAGAGGTCGCTGGAGTTGTTTGGACAGTGGCAGTCAAATGCTTCTTTCACTGCCAACCATTTTGAAGTTAGAAATACCGTAACAAAGCAAGCGGGAAGGTCTGCTTTATGTGGTGTTCAGGAGAAGCTGACCCGTATAAAATCCTAGCAAGCTTTATTCAGATGGCCTTGCCCTGCCTTGTTGGGGCTATCATGCGGTTCAAGGGATGGGTGTCCTTATCCTCTAGGTTGTTCACTCTTGAATGAACAGGAAGAGTTGGTCCTTTTCTCCCTATCCCCCAAGAGCCAATATGAAAAGTTAGAAAACTCAAGTCTGCTGAGCAGCTACTGCTGATTTGCTGCTGATGACGGATATGGGTCATAGAACTGTGATCACTATGTTTTCTGCAAATCTTGCCACTCTCAGAGGGTTGTGGAATGCACAGTTTGTTGTTTTTTTTTCTAGTGGAGGGTGTGATAGAAGGGTGTAGATACGCACGAGCTGACAATAGTCAGGTACATGGAGTTTATGTTGAAGAGATTGTTGAGTACTCCTGCAAGAAATTCATTTCTCAAGCATGAGTAGTCTACCAGTTTTACATACAGGGATTTGAGTGTGTGTGTGTGTGTGTGTCTGTAGTGAAGCAGCTGAAATAAATTTGTTTTCGTCTAACAGTGAGCTAGACAAAGATCTTAGCTTTTCTCTTGGTACATTGCACCTGTGGGTCTGTGATGCTTCCTTGACTTCCATTATTAAATCTGCAGCATTTTAAGTGTGAAAGTACTACAGATCCTAAGGGGTTACTCTTCATAGTAGAATTCTGGAAAATTTCCTGTACAATAATAAATAATTCATGATAATAATATAATAGAATAATAAATCACTACCCAAATAACCAGGCGTAATAAAATTAACAAACTAGCAGTGGCGGATACAGATGTATTTGCAAGACATCTCCTTCTCTTCCAAGATTTTTATTTCATTATTTGACTGCAGCGTGCTACCTGTGCCATTGGGGAGGGTAATTTCTGTAGTGTGATGATAACAAGACTCATTGGCCAAAGAGAGGTCCCCTTGACATTGCTGTGGTGAACATATTTCATCACAGTCTTGTTAGTGCTGTCAAATAGCTTAGCTTATATGAAGCGTGAATGATGTGTTGGAAAGATTAATTCTGTCATACTTATGACAAGGGTAGCTAACATCTCAGAAGGGATAGTTTACAAGCACTTGCACAATTAGCCCAATTGTTTTGTTTCATAATTAATTACGTTTATTCATGGATGAAGCTGTAATTTCTGTCTGGAACTACAAAGTTAACACCTGATAGCCATCGTGAAAAACAAAATTACTCTTCTAGAACCACCATTGCTTTCTTTGAAGAAGGTAATCTTAAGTCGTCAGAATCCTGATGATACTGTAAATGCATGTGTGTTTGTGATACATGTGATCATAGAGTTCTTGGTTTTTCTTTTAAGTTAAACCTCAGGGTACTACACTTTACAAGGTATGTGTTTTGCAGTGCTTTCAAGACAAGAATAGGAGGACAGAGTTGAGTCTGCTGGCTGAATTCTCTTTGTGTGTGTTTGTTAATTAATAGGACAGGTATTTTTGTGTTACGGAAAAAGGCTTTTGATTTTTTTAGTCAAGACTATTCATCTTGAATTTGGTAGAACTGGATTTTGATAATGGGTAGCTGGGAAGAGCATATACATACATAACTTAGTTTTCTTTATAGAGTTCAGAATCTTTCTAATAATGATCAGTAAATTCACTTCATTACTGTTAATATTAATTGCATGGATGTGTGCATTAAGTGGCCTTGAGAGTACATTGGCATACTAGTAGTGCCTCTGGCATATTGCATAGTAAAACACAGGGAAATAATTCTGATCAGTTTATTCTTTTCTAACACCATCTGTCTCGTATTCAAAACCTTTTAAAAAGTTAAGTTAAAATTAAATGGTGCTAAGAGTAGTTCATACTGTAACTTCTCAGATTTAAATTTTCCTTGTGGTTTTGTTGTTTGAGTCTTGTAAGTTTTATAGAACCACCATTTCTAAAGTTCCTGCCTTCTTTCTATAAGCATCTTTCCACTTCTGGTCATGGCTCAGCTTTGTCTCTGCACTTTCTGCTACATCTTGCAAGGGGCTCCTTTTAAATTTCACATCTACTTTGTCAGCTTTAGGAAGTGAATCAGGGTCCTCAATGGATGATAAACTGCTTATGGTGAGCTATATCCATTCCTTAACCAAGAGATAATTAGCATATTTGGTAACTCTTCTTTCTAGTCTGCTGTGAGATGCAAAATGTCTCTAATCACTTCTTTGAGCTTTTGCTTGATATGGAGGCAAAATATATCTAAGATGACAATCAAACTTTGCATTCAGAGTGAAACTTGCATTTTGATACAGTTATATATAAGGACTCCTTAGTTTCTGGTGGAATTAATAAACTTTACAAAAACAATCTGTAGACAGTCGTAAATTCAGCATCTTGAAAGGCACGCATATGGAAGTAAGGTAAAATATGTGGTATAATGTTAGCTATTGAAAATTAACAATGCACCTGCTAATGGTAACCCCATTTGACAAAATAATTGCCTGCTGCATTTGACTTACTAAAGCTTACTGTTTAAAAACCCCATTTATTCTGTTACACCGTCCATGTACAGAGATCCCTAGTGCTGTCATCTAAGAAGGACTAGGTAAAGACTATTGTTCATTAATAATAAAATGATTCCTTGAGAATAAAAAGATAATTAAAGGGTTTATAGCTAAATGACTAAAGATATAAAGTGAAAGATAAAAAATAAGGCTTTTTTTAGCTTATGAAAAATTTGCATCAAATATGACAAGGACAAAATCCATAGAAAATAGTATGTGTAAAACAATAAAAATGAGACAGCGAACACAGGAACATCTTGAATGTATTTAAGTCCTAAACAAAGCACTTAATATTTATTCCACATTTTAAAAAATCCTTACTTAAAAGCTAAGATACCTTTTTTCCTCCTACTAATCTCCACACATGGTGAAAACTCCCACTTTGGTTTGGTGTTTGGCTCCCTTTTCTCTGCCAAAAAACTCAGCAAAACTGGAGGGTTACAGATCTCCGTAAGGCAGTACTTGGGTCTGGTTTGCCTACTTGAAGAATTGATTCTAACCTGAGTCATCATCAGCCGTGGTGTGCACTTGCTGGCTGCGTGCTGGTAGCCACCAGCCTGTGGAGCTGTAAGGTTGACTTTCATACAGACGTTCATGAAGGTGCAGGAACAATCACCATTTGCTCTGCTATTTTTCAGCTCTTGTTTTCTAAAGTCCTGAGTTCTCCCCACAAAGTTAAGGGTGATCAAACACTTACCATCACCTTTTCATCATCTTTTCCTCCTTTCTTCCTTTTCCACAGGACCTCTCTCTTCCTGCCTGCTTATAGATAGCATTCTTCAGTTCTTTTCTAGACTGAAGAGAGTCAAATATTTTTAATACAGTTATTTCATTTACAGTTCTGAAAAGTAAGACAACATTGCTGCTGCTGTTATCCAATATGTTTTAGGAGACTCCTGCACAATGCTGCTGTGCTCTGAACTCAAGGAAACAGTATCAAAATATACCAGGATGCTATTAGTAATAAAAATTCAGATTGTTCAGGCACAGAATCCTTTTAATATATTTCAGGGCTCAATATATGATATGTGTGTATTGATGATGATGTATCAACTGCTGCTGGGTGGCAGGCAGAAGTGGTTGCCAAGTGTTTGATGGGAGCTGCAGGATTGACCGTTTCCATGCAGTAGTTGCGTAAGATCGGGACCTGCCCCTGTGGCTCAGCTGAGTGACCACCCAGGTGATTGCTGCTGATTTAAATAGTAAGACTGAGACCTCAGGGCCGGTCCTGATTTGGCACAGCCTGAAACACCAAGTCGGTGGTTGCGTATGAGGCACGTAAAGGAGCGTGTGAGAGGGAGGGAGGCATGCAACTGGGCCATCGTGTGCTGGGGATGCTGAGGAGATGACGCTGTGCTGCAGTGGTGTTGTGGAAGGTGTGAAGGAAAACTGCTGTATGCGTTCATCAGCTATCGGAAAGTTATGACCCATGATAGTTTGCCTGTGGTGCCTAGAGTGACAGTGACTGTGCTGTGGCTTATAACTTACCTAGGGTAAGCCTGGGATCCTCTGGCCTACTGCCATCCTTAACTTGGGAAAACAATGGTGCAGGAAAAATGGCTCCTTCCCCCTTTGTTTGGTGGAGATTGATTGACCGGCTTGTTTCTCCACGTTGCTACTTTCTGTAAAGGAAGAATTGTAGCAATTATTTAGCTTGATGATCAAATTCATTAAAACCAAAGAGATTTTTATCACTGACCTCTGTGTAGCCAGGTAACTGCATTATCCCCTGCTCTGGGGACTCTGCTAACAGCTCCCTGTGTAACAGGAGACAAGCTCTTATTTTTCAGAGATAAGATTGTAAGGCATCATGTACTGTTAGTGTGGAACCTGAACAATTCCTCCTACGCTGAAAGGCTTACGAACTGCTTACAACCATCTGTCAAATCAGTTAAATTGCTTAATTCTTGTATGTGAGTGCTTGTCCAGAGCAATGGTCAATAATAATGCACAAGGGATATGATTTTCAGCAGTATTAGATGGGAACACCTACATAAAAGGAATGTCTCTTAATGCAAAGATCTTGGGATAAGTTAGACAACAGCAGTGTTGACACAAGTGTGAAGATGAATGTAGAGAAATGGATTAGTTCCAATTACTTAATTACCTTTAATGAAGTTCAGAACATTTTGGTATGTTTCATTCCAGAGTAGTTTTTTGTTACAAAAATTTTTTTTTTCTGCCTCTTCCTCTGCTCATGAATAGAAGAAATGTTAATATCTCTTTATATTGTTGTACAGGCCACTTTCTGATTCTGAACAGATGGACTTTTTAAAGAAAACAAGACTATATATTCAGCAGCAGAAGTACGATGAAGCGGTAAGTCTGGTTTTACTATATGCCTTCTAGAAACTTTTTACAGGAACTTCTATTATATGTAAGTATTTAGATTTGTTTAACTTGAAACAAAACTGGGAAATAAAACTTTTTTCCTTCCTTATGTTGCACTTCTCACTTATTAACACAAATAAAATCCCACTGTAAGTCTCCAAAATTTTGCATTTTGACATCAGTTCTAATGAATAATACTGAGTTGCTGTATTTTTTCTCATACTTCTTAAACCATTTGTTATCATTCCATAGCATACTAACACACAGTGTGTTTTTATTTTCCACTGTAAAAAAGGGTAAATTGAGAGAGAAACTGAGGAATGTAGCTCATGTTCACACTTCTTATGCTGCTAGTTGCATGGAAAAAAGTATGATGTCTTGCTCCATCATAGATCCTGCTTTGTTCTGTTCTTTTACCTGAACCAGCTATTCTTGTTTTTAATTTCACATTTCGGTTTGTCAGAGACTAGGAGCCATATGTGGAATCATTCTGTGCTTTCCAGTTCAGGTATTACTTTCCTAAATGTTTGCTACCACTCACTGTGTGACAGGGTACTCACAGGTACAGTGCTTGTATTCTGTCATTCACAGAAATAATTTGTAGAGCTAACTGATACAAATAAGTCTTTCATTTGAACAGGTTTAGTCTGGTCACTGACTTTTGTGTTAAAAAGTACATGAAAAAGTTGAAAATGTAAGATTATATTTAACCTGCCAGATGCATAGAAGAATAATTCCATTGTGTGCGAGGGTTCAGTTCTTCTTTTTCCCTAATATGTTTCTCAGGGTAATAAATTACTATTTTATGCACAGGACAGCTAAATCTATTTTTCAACTTGTGCCTTTTTATTCACCTCATTGTAAATTGGAAATAGCTCAGTTTAAAGAAATGGATATGTTTTGCTGTGGTAGCAGGTTTTCTTTTTGGTTTCCTAATACTACTACTTGGCTGTCACACATTTATTTGTAGGAGACATTTTATACATTTCAGCAGTAGAATCTGCGGGTTTGTGTAGTTGATTATATATAAATTTTATCCCTTGTTCATTTGAGTGCCCCATGTGTTCAAGTTCACTCTTGATCACTAACACATCAGGCTTGTGCCTGTGCCCTGGTTATCCTCAGCTTCCTATATCACAATGTAGAAAGGTTAGTGCATTACCAGCTGCTGGGGTATAGATGATTCTTTGCCTCCTCAACTCTGCAGCTCTCTGCATTGCAAATATGCATTCATAATTGTATCCTCAGGAATGGTGTGATTTTGGGTGAGTTTGCCCATTGGCAGACTTGTGATCTCTTCAGTAGTTGACATACCTTTTTCTGTTGATGGTTGCTGTTGAAGTCCCAACTGGATACCTGGACACATAAAGAAGTATCATCATGTATGCCCAACTTGTTATTATACTCTTCATTATACATCTTTTAATCACCAGAGAATCGTCTGTGAGCACAAATTACACAGCTGAGCTTCCCATCTTTGGGTAAATCACAGGGGTCAGCACAGCTCTGTGTAAGGAATGACACTCATGGTGGGAAAAACCACTGTCTTTGTCACGGTGTCTTCCCAGTGGAGGCACTGAGTAAGGGGACCTGTGATTAGGCTGGGTATAACCATTCTTGTGTCCAAATGATTTGGATCCTGAGAGCCCCAAGTAACTGCTTTGTAAATGAAACTGGGGCTCCAGTTCAGTCTCTGAATTCACCTCTGGTGCTTAGGCAAAGTGCTGGGGGTATCAGGTACTACTGAAGTGGAGGACATCAGACTCCAGGGAGGGGGTAGTTCAGGCTGTGGAGAGTGACCATGTTTCATCTGCATGCATAATCTTCCTCCTATGCAAATGTTGTGCCTTCAGAAGCACATGATTAGTTTTCCTTGGGGATCACTTAGAGTGGAATATATATATATGGTGAAATGCTCGTGGGAAAAACAAGTGGCATGCTTGGTAGCAGCTGGTGTTCAAGGCATGCTGTCTGCATAGCTTTCACTATCTGATGACTGTCATGGCCAGGGGGAGTGGTGAAGGAGCCAAATGATGGTTGATTTTATGTCCAACAGGAATCCAAAGCAGTGTGTACACGAGCAGTTGGTGCTGGCCAAAACTACCTGAGCACAGAGAGGACACATGTGCCCAGAGTGGTGGAGCTGCTTGAGCTCCAGTTGCTGTCAGTTAGGTCATTTTGTGGAAAGGAGCTTACACTGTTCTAAACCGTTGCTCTTATGCTTTGTCTGCCTCTAGGTATCTCTGTGCAAAACCCTGATTAACCTTGCTTTGGAAGGCTTGTCTTATTACCATACTTACGATAGATTATTCCTGGGTCTAAGTATTGCAATGAGTTTTGTGGGCTGGACGACTTACGTGATTTTGGTGATTGTCAAGACCCATACCAATTTGACCAAGACTGTCCACACTAATAACAAGGTAGGTCAGAAACGTGCAGTGATTGTTTTCTGTCAGTTTTCAGGATTATATGTGTGCTCTGTCTCTCTGTGCAGGAGACCAGATTGCACACATTCCACTTCTTTTCATTTGGAAATGGGCATGCTGTGGAGTTTTCTAGCTACTGTAATCCTGTGTAGTGTTACTGTTTGGTCCATTCCTAAATCGTGTAAATCTGAGTATGCAGTACTGTATTTTCTAAGTTTCTTCCTTCCTACAGCTGTGCATTTTACTAGATGCTAACACAAGTGTAAGCAAATATAGTGATTTAAAACCATTAGAGGGTCTGTCTTTAACCAGAAGTCAATTTTCAGCATTAATTGTAGTAAAGTCAGCACTCTGTTGTAATAATACTTGTTTGGAAGAATACAGACTTCAGGCTTCCATTTTGATTTTTGTTCTTTACTGTAAGGCCAAAAAAAATTAGCATGTAAATTATTTTATTCCTGTCCTCTTTGGCCATGTTAAATCAGTTTTCAGAAGCTGTACAGTCCAATCATGGTGTTTTTAAAATGTATAACCTGTTTTAATAGAAAGGTGAACGGTGGTTTCACAGGTAGGCTTGCTCTCTTGCTCTTTGTGATTTGCAAGGGTGCAGCAGAAGACATCAAAGATGAAGGAAGCTGTTTTTTGACAAGATTATTATGGTTTGGTTTTTCACAAAGTACAAAATCCAGGGAAATTAATATACTTTCAGTCATTCATCAGGAAAAAAGATACCTAAAAAACGTGAACAGGCAAAAAGCTAGCATTTTGTTAGAGAAGAATTAAAGCCGGGGGCGAGGGGGTGGAATTTCCCAAACTTCAAGAAGTTCTTTCAGAATAAAAGGAATTGTTGCATTTGGTAATGTAAATGAGAATGAGCACTCACTTAGCATCTTTACTGCCTTCAGTATATTACTCTGGGAAAATTCCTATCATGTTGTCTTGAGGTTTTTACTACTGGCTGAAATGAGATAGTCTTGGCCTTTAATGAAAATGATCAAACAAAATTGAAATGGAAAATATTCATAAGTGCTGTACGGCATGATTTAGGTTTTCTTTCATCAAATAACTGAGAAGAAATAATCCAAGACGCATGTTATGTTAGATATGAACTAAATAATTACAATAAATAGACTGAGTATCGGGCATATTAATAACTACATTAAGCAAAAACTTCACATGTTCAGTTGACATCAGATTTTAATTTGGTATATTGATTTTACTTGTTGAGGAAAAATTTTATGCTGGTGACACTGGTAGAAAAAAAATTAGATTTCTTAGTTCTTTGTCTATAGAATTTTTCTTTCCCCAGTTTTAGTATGAGGCTCTTTTCTGTAGAAACCTTTTTTAGTATTCCTGAGTACTTAGGGAATCACAGTGTGAGGCTAATGCTTCATATATGGAAGTTATTTGGTTTATAGCTAATATTTGAGCTACTTAAAGAATTTTGCTGAGAAACTAATCTACCATTGACAAACAGTCTTCTGCAAAGCACAGCCTTATAAAATCTGAAAGGAGCCTCCAAATAATGAAACTACGTAACTTGTATATATCATCTTTAAAAGTTTTTGGCTTCTTATGCTGTACATGAAAAAAACTTCTTTTTTCTTTCAGAGTAGCGTGTTGTTTTGCTTAGCAAGAAGCCTAACTTTTTTACCTATTTTTAAACATCCACCAAAAATGCAAATCTGGTTGCCATTTTCAATGCGTGACTCATATAGAGACATAAATATTATAGAATAAAATGTTGATTGTATGTGTTTACTCATTCAATGATAAATTATATTGTGTGCATGTCATATCTATACATATTCATTCTGTCTATATGTCAGCAAATGTAAAATTTAAAACGAATAAAATTGCATTAGGTCAGCTTTCTATACAACATATTTTTTCTTACTCTAATGGCATATCTTAGCAGAAATTCTATCTTAAAAATAATTTAGAACTTGCATTTGCTGTCAGTTTAGATCAATGCAGTTGTATGTCAGTTACCGGGGTGGGGGAGACGACCAGAAAAAATGCCAACCTGTCTATGTGAGCTGCTAATTGAATGTCTTTTCTTCTCAGCGGTTTAACATAGTCGCCTATCTGTCCTACATAATTCATTCAAAGAAACTGGCATTTGTGTAGAAGAAAACTGTCTTCAGTCATTACCTACAAAATACACTAAAGACTGCTCAGTCACTAAAGCTGCCTTTTCTATGTCAAGTTGCAACACATAATTTTATTTTTTTTTATTTAGAACTTGTACATAATTTTCCCTTACCAGTAATTCTTCTGATATCTGAATGTCCCTATATAAGGAAGAGTAGTTCAATGACCAGGTAAAAGGCAGGTGCAGAGTGATTGTTTAAATGCTTCTCTTTGCACAAACAGGAGATTGCTGCTACCTGATCATTAAGGACTAGCCTACCTGTCTGAGATTACCCATTGTAAAAATTTCTCCACTTTCTCTCTTTGTTTCTCCTCACAGATCTCTCAGTCCAAGAATATGTTTCTTTGAGTATGTGGTAGGGAGAATGCTCTAATCTCATATGTTAATTTTGTTCTGTTTTTTCAGAAAAGCCCAAAGCTGGCATCATAGGTTATGATTAAATATAATAGTTCTAGCTATGCTAGATCGCTTTAGTGCTGTGCAACTCTAGGCCTCTGTTGTATTTTGAAATTGTAGGTTCTTTGAATACGGTCATCTCTCCTATGGAAGATTGATCACAAGCCTCATTCAGTAGCTGTCCCTAGATCCTGAAGAGTTGGGTTTTTTCCAGAAGGGGTTAATGCTTTCTATTTTAATTTAATTCGTTCTCGTACAAGCATCTCAAGCAGGAGGAGGAAACATGTGCTAATGGAATTTTCATTAAAAGTTTCGACCATAATGCTATGAACTTGAACTCAAAAGGTTATGCTCCAAGTCTGGTTTTAGAATCTAAATTTAAGAGAGTTCTTTTTTCCAAGACCCTTAGCATCTCTGACTTCCAATGGATTTTAGGTATCCACTGACATAAAGAACAATGCATACATTGGGCTTTCAGATTGTACAAGTGTGCTTTGCCTGAGAAGATTTTACTGCAGGACTTTATGCAGACATATTTAGAATTAGATCTTCAAATCCTACTGCTGTTTTTTTTTTTTTTTTTCACCTGGCTGTTGTGTACATTGACACAAGGCAGCTTGAATTGCTGTGTTAAAATAATGTTTGCTTTACCGTGTAACTAACAAATGGAAAATAGTGTGTAGTTTAAAACATTTTATTGCTGTTTCAGGAATGTTTGTCCAACTGTTTGTTTTTCAGGAGTCTACTGTTCTCTTCTACAGTTTTGCCTTTGTTGGAATGATAATAGCTTTTTTCCTGTTGATTCAAACATGTCCTTGGACCTACTACGTATACTGTCTCTTGCCAGTACCAGTATGGTATTCAGTTGTGAGAGAGTAAGTAAAGACTACATTTTACGAACAATGCTTTATAAAACCAGGTCTGTGCTTCCTTTCTGTTGACAAGATTTTCCCGTATGTTTGGGAGAAGTTAGATATAATTTTGTTAAACTTCCTGAAATGTTTCCTGAGACCTTCCAGAGGACTGTGGTGTATATTTCACTTGACATATAGAGTAGTTTCCAAACTGACGGATACAGCTGCCAATTCTAGAAGATATCTTACCTTTTAGAAAAAATAAATTGATGTCTGTCCAAGACAAAATGTTTTTAGTACTCTTGTAACTGTAGCAAAAGGGTGCTAAAATCTTGGACAAATACCTGTAGCAGCTGACTACTTTTGTAAAATAGGACAGGTTGTTCCTTTTCTTCAGTAATCTTGAAATAGTCTGATCCTACCAAGTGTCAAGTATGCTGAACTCCAGCTGCTTTTGAAGAAGACATGCTAGTCATGTTGAGGATTGTGCTCTGATGTTGAACCAAATTTATCTTGCTTGCATGTCCTTTTACTCTAAATCAAAAAATACTTGTTACCTTCTGATTTCTATTACTTATCTAATCTACTGGCAATTCTGTAGATACCAACTCAGTATTATTTGGGGAAAATGAGATGATCTGCAGTTAGATAATGAGCTGCCTCATAAAACACTGCAAAAGCTAACTGGGGAATTTTTTCTCCGAAATGGCTGGTCAGAAGTGGTATTCCCCAGGGCTCAGTACTGGGGCCAGCCTTGTTTAATGTCTTTATCAATGATCTGAATGAGAGGATTGAGGGCACCCTTGGTAAGTTTGCAGATGACATCAAGTTGGGCAGGAGTGTCAATCTGCTTAAGGGTAGGAAGGCTCTGCAGAGGGATCTGGACAGGCTGGGTCGATGGGCCGAGGCCAGCTGTATGAAGTTTAACAAGGCCAAGTGCCGGGTCCTGCACTTTGGTCACAACAACCCCATGCAACGCTACAGGCTTGGGGAAGAGTGGCTGGAAAGCTGCTTGGCAGAAAAGGACCTGGGGGTACTGGTTGACAGCTGGCTGAACATGAGCCAGCAGTGTGCCCAGGTGGCCAAGACAGACAGCTGACAGCATCCTGGCTTATATCAGGAATAGTGTGGCCAGCAGGAGTAGGGCAGTGATTGTGCCCCTGTACTCAGCGCTGGTGAGGCCACACCTCAAATACTGTGTTCAGTTTTGGACCCCTCACTGCAGAAGGACACTGAGGTGCAGAAGAGGGCAACAAAGCTGGCGAAGGGCCTGGAGAACAAGCCTTATGAGGAGTGGCTGAGGGAACTGGGGTTGTTTAGTCTGGAGAAGAGGAGGCTGAGGGGAGACCTTATCGCTCTCTACAACTTCCTGAAAGGAGGNCTGAGGGGAGACCTTATCGCTCTCTACAACTTCCTGAAAGGAGGTTGTCGCGAGGTGGGGGTTGGTCTCTTCTCCCACGTAGCAAGTCATAGGAGAAGAGGAGATAGCCTCAAGTTGCACCAGGGGAGGTTTAGTTTGGATATTAGGAAAAATTTCTTTACTGAAAGAGTGGTCAAACATTGGAACAGGCTGCCCAGGGAGGTGACGGAGTGACAACCACCACTGGAGGTATTTAAAATACATGTAGATATGGTGCTTAGGGACATGGTTTAGTGGTGGACTTGGCAGTTGAGGTTTATGATTGGACTCGATGGTCTTAAAGGTCTTTTCCAACCTAAACAATTATATGATTCTATGAATGTTTCATCAGTTATGATGGTCATTAAGCACAGCATAACCAAAAATCTGCATAAACTCAGAGTTGATTTGGATAAAGAATAATCTGAAGCTTGTCCAAATACTGGTGAAGATGTGCCAGAAATGGGAGGGAGGGTTTTATTGTAGATTTTATATCAAGTAAAACTGGGCAAAAGGAGCTTCAAGGCATCACCCACTTTGTTTCTAAACAGCAGGCAGGAGCAGCAATACCTGAAACATTTCTTGTGCTCTGACCCCCTCCCCGCCCTTCAAAGTTAAAATCCTGTATTATTTCTGTTTTTTAAAAATAATGACTGTCTTGTTCCATCATTTTGAACAGATTTCCTGTTATTCAAGACCTTGCCTCAAATCTCTTGTCACTTCATATCGGTCAGTGTATAGGATTCCTTTTGGTTTGTGCACTGGGAATTGAAATACTAGTAAGTATTTCATCCATATGTATCAACAGGGTATGCCATTGCTAGCATTCTGCCTCTTTGAGGAATTGTAAGTTTTATTGATGTGCTTGTTTTTCAGTCTTCTGGGTTTTTTTGCTTTTGTTCTTGTTTTTTTTAATTAGGTCTTCAGCTTCTTCTACCGCTCTACACTTACTATTGGTCTTCTTGTCTTTGCTGGCTGGCCAGTGATCACACGGTTGTGGGTTCAAGCTAAGGTACTGTATTGCTTTGCTTAAAAAGAGCATTTTAAATGGCTAACAGCTGCTTGCATCTTAGGGTGTTCGGACTGGTCTCTTTGGAATGCTGCTTTAGATTCTTGTTCAGGTATGCTTTTATTCTGATGTCTGTCATGAGCAGCATGTAGCAAGGCAAGGGAGTTTAATATGATCTGCATAGATCTCTTATACAAGATAAGTAGTAAGACTGCTTAAGAATTTCAGGGTAGCTATGAGTTAGCTATCAGTTTTCTGTTGTTAATGATAACTAAAAAATGCTCGACTTAAATTATGTGTATTTCATATGATTTTATCAAATTGTCAGTGACAAAAATGTTGACATGCATGATTGGTGAAAGTGCCACCATTTAAATGATATGATCATTTCTTGAAAAAAAAATTGATGATAACTGAAAAACGCTTGTCAATTCATTATTGTCTGCAATCAGCTTGCAACCTTCGTTCCTCAGAGGCAGCTTCCTGTACTGTTTTTGTCAGGAAAAAACTTCACTTCTGTAGATATGGGTGCAAAGTGTCACAGCCTTTAATATAAGAGACATTTCTTCCATTAGTTTATTCAAACATCTCTTATTTCACAGGATACCTAAAACCTAGAGTTCTGGGTTAACATGAATGCTTTAATTAAAACAACAACAAAAAAATGGAGTCAAATTGTTAAGTCTTGCTCTGCAAGAACTGTCAAGATGGAGGCTTGTATGTGTTTATTTACAATTATTTTAATTGAATTTGAGTAATTGAGTAACTTGTCTTAAAGCTGGGTATACACAGAAGAAAATGCACTGAAAATTTCCTTTCAGGAACTTGAATCTGACTTGAGCTTGAAAACTTTAAGTGATATAACTCTTAATGTCTTTATTTAATAGAGTAAATACCTGGGATAGTTGTTTGGGTTTTTTGTGTTGTGGTGTTTGTTTGGTTTTTTTCTTCCCCTGGCAAAATGTTTAGAGAATACTTAAGCGATTATGGTGGTTAAATCAAATGGCATTCAGATTCAAAGACTGGGAAATGTTACCGTATTGCTAGAGAATAGGTGATTAGTCAGCTGCTGCAAACTCCTGATGAGATTATTTTTATTCCCTTCTTCCATAAGGTTATTGATAAGATTTGTGGCCACTGCAATGTGTGTGAAGACCACACTTTGAGAAAGTGCTTTTAAGTATAAGCTTAGCTTTAATTCACATTGTCTTTGATAGGATTTTGACAGCTTTTCTGTATGAAATGGAATTGCTGTAATACCAATGACCCTGTGCCCTTTTTTTCAGTTAATTTTACTCTTGATAGACACAGGGGTGTTTTGCCTGTGGTAGAGGCTAGTAGCTGTTAGTAGTCCGCTGAAGTATTTTTTCTGATGAGACAATTGTCTGTCCACATGACCTCCAGAAAATCCTATTCGTTTTTCTTCTTTTAGACAACAGCATTGATCTGGACTCTTCTGTGTGTGCTCCTGGCAATATTTCCTTTAATGCCTGTTGTAGGAAGAGAACCAAACATTTCTCTGGTGTAAGAATTTCATGTTGTTCTTTAAACTTTTTATTTCCCTCTTTGATATTCAAAATTTAGGCTGACTTTTGATATACCTTAGGAATTGTATTATTGAAAGCTGGCTGAGATAGCTATTGAAATTCAGAATTTAAATAACGTGATTATAGAGACCTGTTATTCACTAATGTGAACGAGAATAGACTTTTAATTCTTTTGCCAGATCCATTTGCTCTTTGCGTTGTTCTGTAATTTCTTTTTGAGGGAAACATTCCTCACAATACAAAAATTTGCAAATTTTACATGAAAATAAAGGTCATCATTAAAGGAGGAGCTTCACTGGGGTGCAAATATGGTAAATAGCACTGACATATGTTAATAAGAACATTTATTCAAAAGCAATGTACTTTGACAGCATCTTTCTGAATTCCTCGACCTAATTTTGAATAATCTGTCCTTGAATAGCACTCTGTACCTAATGAGACATTCAAGGAAATAGAACAAATAGGATATGCAGAGCTCTCTTCTTCCTTGGTGTCTCCTTTGTCTCTTCTTTTTCCATTTCTGCTTCTCTGTTCTGCATTTTCCTTTCTGGTGTTGCTTGTCTGATTTTCTACATTTGTTGATTTGAAATTTTTTCTAGTACATCTTTGTTGTCTGCCCCTCTCCTCTTGTGAGCTACTCTTTCATTATAAAAGCATTCTTTCATATCTGGATGCAATCCAGGTGGTTGGCCTGAAGGCATTAGGCTTGTGGTATCATGGTAGTTACTGAAGAGCGAGACTTGAATTGACCCAGACTGCAACTGCTCCTTCTGCTGTCTGGCAGAAGACACTGTGCCCCATCAGAGACAGGGTGTCTGATACTCCGTAAAATACGGGATTTGAGCAGTAATATATGATTGCAGGTAGGATTATGAGCCCAGATATTTCCAAATTTATTGACATTCTGCCTCGATATTTTTCACTGTGATTTAAACCTATCTATTGAAAACCCTTCTTAGTCTTGATGTTTGGACACATTAGAAATGTTCAGACAGATTTGCTTTGCCTGTATTACAACCCCTCAGCTGTATATACACATGTATGTATTTCTGCTAGTCCAAACTGAGTTTTTTTTTTATTCTTTAAAACATATTGAGCACAGCTTAGAAATCAAAATGGAATTAAATTCCCTTCAGATCTTCCTCCCTGACACTTCTTTACATTCACCTTACCCAGGCTGTACATCTTCCTATTTATTCTTCTAATGAAACATCATACCGCTGAAACAGTTTGCACCTCTCTGAATCTTGTCAAGGGAGTTTTGAATCTGAAAAGGCTTGAAGCAACAATTAAAAATATATGTATATGTGACACTTCACGATATTGAAGATAAGGAGATGCTGGGAGAGAAGATACAGGAGGGAGAAATTAGAGTGCCAGTGAGAAATAGGTGCATTTATTAAATCTGTTCTTGAGCACTATATGTCAGGTTAGGGCTTCTTCAATACATTAATAAAACTTTTATGGTACGAACAGGGAGCTCCTAACTCAACTCAGTCGTAAAAAGGAAGCATACAGGAGGTGACAGCAGGGTCAGATGACCCAGGAGGAACATAGAGATGCCGTCTGAATATGCAGGATAGGTTAGGAAAGCCAAAGCTCTCCTGGAGTTGAATCTGGTGTAGGATGTAATGTGCAACAAGACAGCATACAGCAGCAAAAGTAAAGCTAGGGAAAATGCAGCCCTGCTGCTCATTGAGATGGGGACCTGGTGATAAAGGACATCGAAAAGGCAGAGGACTTCTTTTGCCACCATCTTTACTGGCAAGGCTGGCTACAGGAACTCCAGCCTTCAGACTGCTGAGACCTGTGGGAAAGTCTGGAGCAAGGAAGACATAACCTTAGTAGAAGAGGATCAGGTTAGGGAACACTTAAACAAATTGGACACACATGAGTCTATGGGCCCTGACGGGATACACCCAAGAGAGCTGAGAGAGCTGGCCAATGTCACTGTGATAATCTTTGAAGAATTGTGGCAACGGTTGGTGGGAGAGGTTCCTGTGGACTGGAAGAAAGCAGATGCTGTACCGGCTATCTTCAGGAAGGGCAAGACAGAGGATCCAGGCGACTACAGGCCAGTCAGCCTTACCTCAATCCCTGCAAAGGTCCTCGAGCAACTAATCCTGGAAGCAAACCGTTTCTGAGCATGAAGGACAAGAAGGTGATAGGGAGTAGTCAGCATGAATTTATGAAGGAGAAATTATACTTGACCAACCTGGTAGCCTTCTAAGATGAGAAGACTGTCTCAGTGAGCCAGGGGAGAGCAGTGAATATTGTTTATATTGACTTCAGCAAGGATTTTGGTACTGTCTCCCAAAACATCCTCGTACACAAACCACCAATGTACTAGGCTAGATCAGTGGACAGCGAGGTGGACAGGAAACAGGCTTAACTGTCAAGTTCAAAGGATTATGGCACAAAGTCCAGCTGGAGGCCAGTCACTAGTGGTGTACAGCAGGATTGGTACTGGGGCCAATACTTTTTTAACATATTCATTACTGACCTAGATGATGGGACAGAGTGCACCCTCAACAAGTTTGTAGGTGATACAAAACTCGGAGAAGCGATTAGTGCAGCAGGCGGACATGCTGCCCTTCAAAGGCACCTCAGCAAGCTGAAGAAATGGGCAGACGGGAAGTTCATGAAGTTCAAAAAAGGGAAGTGCAAATTCCTGCATCTGAGAAGAAATAACTTTCATGCACCAAGATAGCCTGGGACCAACAGGTTTGACCACAAGCCAGCAACGTGCCCCTTGCAGAAACGCCAGTGGTATCCTTGCCATCACGAGGATGATGATGATGAAGGTGATTATTCCTCTCTACTCAGCCCTGACAAGATGCACCTGAAAGTGCTGTGTCTGGTTCTAGGCTCTTCAGAGAAAGAGATGTGGACATACTGGACCAGGTCCAGGGAATGGCCATTAAGATGAGTAAGGGATTAGAGCATCTGTTACAGGAGAGCAAGCAAGAGCTGGGACTGCTTATCCTGGAGGAGAGATTGAGAGAGCTGGAACTGGTTATTCTGGAGAAGAGAAGACTCAGGAGGATCTTATCAATGTATATAAATACCTGTCTGGGGGAGAAGAGTAAAGAAGACAGACAAATTTTTTTCTGTGTCCAGTGAAGAGGCAAGAAATGGGCAAAAATTCAGATACAGGAAATTCCATTTAAACATAAGAAAAAAGCCTTTTTATGCGGAGGGAGGTCAAGCACTGGAACAGGTTCCCCAGAGAGGTTAAGGAGGCTCCATCAGTGGAATTATTCAACACCCAGCTAGACATGGCCTTGAGCAGCATGCTGTAGTTGGCGCTGCTTTGAGTAGTGAGTTGGAGACTGATCTCCAGAGATACCTTCCAACCTCCATTCTGTGACTGAGTAGCCTGCAGCTGTGTTCCTGTATTGGTTAGATGATTACTTGAAAAGATAGAGATACACTTACATAGCCTGATTTTACTGAATATGAGGTATTTCTACATTTTTGTGCTATGTCTGAGAAAATACAATGAGTGGAGCAGTCACAAGTGGACATTTTTGTCAGTAGTCTCTCAGTGGAGATGCCAAGGGACAAGTGGAAGCGAGGACTATGTGGTTTGACTGCTTCCATATCAAGGTTGTAGCATGACAGCAAAACACATGCAAAAGCTTCTGCTGCCTTTACAGTTCCTCTGCTTGCTTGACACCTGAAGGGAGACAATCAGAGGTGATATTAGTATTGATCTTTTAATGAATCATGTCTGTTATTTTGGAACAGTGTCATAATTAGTAGATTCACTCAATAATGCCAAATAGTATTTTTTCCCTATGTTTACATGACAAGTGACAATCTTTCTGTTACTCTTGCTGTTGCATTTAGACAAAGCTATGTATTTGATAGTAATGGTGGTGTAATTACCCTGCTAGATGACAAATCTGATGAACCTTGAAACCACTAACTTGAGACCACCAATCACCATTACTATTTTGTTCAAAATATTATTTGAAGATAATTGAAGGTACCTAAAGATAATGGGTGACAGATCAGACACATGGCCAAAATGGAGATTTTTTTGCCACTGCCATGAAAAGAGTGTAACTGTATTTGTGGATGGCAAGCTTGTATTAAAACAAACAAGCAAACAAA
>VZTL01017446.1:0-12692 GCA_013400535.1 Scopus umbretta
TATGACTGGATTTCAAACAATCATCACAGATCCCATCAACTTTAAATGTTACAGAACTTTGTTGCCTGAATAGCTGATACTTGAATAAAACAAAAAAATATTTAGCTTCTTAGGAAAAAAAGGGCAGAAGATTAAAGACAAATTTATTTGACCAAATTTTTATACATGTGAGCAATATGGTCTGTAACAGTTAAGTTAAATTCCAATGTGTCCTTAACATAGATTTATGAACCCTATTTCAGCCAAAATAAGTCCCTTAATGGAAAGAATAATTGAGCTTGAAGGGTGTGTGAATGGCTAGAGACATGCTCTGCTGTCATATTAAAATGACATTCTTTTTTAAGTGCAAACCTAAATATTCCTCAAAATCCCTCAGTTTAGCAGGGAAGAAAAGGAGCATGATGAGTGAACTTTTTGCTGATTTTGAAGGGAGGTGAAATGAAAACTGTGACTTGTTTTCACTGCAGTACATGCCAACGTCTATCTCGGCACAGTGTGTTTGAATAATATCTTGCGGGCTGTTGTGGAATTTGAATATTCGAACACTTACCAAGTTTAAGGAAGCACAACGACGCAATTGGCTGTTATTGAACGTGTAAGCATCCAGCACATGCGCTGCAGCTCTTCCGAGTTTTGCATGGCACTTAAAGCCAGTCTCAGCTTTGAGAGCTTTTTTTGGCCGTGCCAAAATAACCCCCAAAGACACGCTCCTGTATCCCTTCTAATCAATCATGTCTCTCACAAGGAGTGCCTGATGCAATTAAACAATAATAACTTTATTCTGTAAATGTTTATGCTCAGTCCAGCTCACTGCATGTCTGAACGTTCAACTGTACTTAAGCAAAAAAGGTGGCAGAAATGTGTGGTGATGTGGAGCAGAATCATCCTTCTGGGCACAGCCCGTCTATGAGCAGCCACACCTGTAATATACCACAGCCTACATAATGATGCTGGAGGGTTCATTTCTACTGCAGTTAACTGAAATTTTGTTACTAGTGTCCATGAAGCCAAGATTCCACCTATAATTGCTCAGTTGAACATGTTTGGCTTTGACTCAAGGTTCTCTAAGCCCATATATAGATCGGCATGTGTGAACACCTTTGGGCATCTTGACTGCGTCGTGGTATCTTTGCATGACGTATCGGATACTCATATTTGATTTATTACGTGGGAAAGTCCTTCCTGAAGCAAACAACAACTGGAAGGAAGAAACTGGCTCTAGCTTACAGGTATTTAAATGTTATTTTTAAGTTGTCTTTAACTCTGAAGAAATTTCAGATTCATTTTTCCTGGAAAACAACAATAACAGCAGGCTTTCTGAAACAATGGGACTAAAATCTAAATGTGTTATAAGAGGAATACATAATAACACACTGATGGATAATCTGAAGAACCGACTCTCAAAATATGAAAAACTGTCTCTGTGAAATAATTGCATTACCTAACTCTTTTTCTGAACTAGAGAACAGGTGGAATAAGCTTCCCAAATATTTCATAATTTCCATTAAAAATGGAGAAATGTAATTTTGACACAAAATGTAGAACAGAAGAAAACTTCACAGGTTGAAATATGCTCTTTTCTGTTTTTCAACAACATATTCACTTTGAAATTGTACAGTGAAGAAGAAACAATACATATCTCCTTTCCATTCTACCCTGCTTTGTTCAAAGAAAGGTTTTAAAGGCAATGATCAAGAAAATATACTTGATCACTCATAAAAGAAGTGTGATGCATAATACCTCAAAATTACTGTTACTGCTTTTCCTATGACTGATATTAGAATATCCACAGGTTCTAATTGTCTGCATTCACTTGTTAAAAATCAGCCTTTTATATGCATTCATTCTACAGTAAATCCAAATTCCCTTACCCACCTTTTAATTCAGGCAGAACTGATACAAAACACAAAAATCAGGATAAATGCTACACCAATCAAGGTTATTTAGTCATATTTATTGTATGTTTTACTAAAATTCCTGTTCTGTTCTAACTCTTTTTTTTTAAACTATTTTGTAAAATTACTTATGTTTTATTCTACCTTATGGAAAGGATCAAAGTTAAAGGTAGAGTTTTGGAAAGGTTGTGATGGGAAGGCAGATAATACACTCCAGTTCTAAAAGATTTTTCATCATGTATCTTCATTGACTGTGTATCATTTGTTGAATAAGCAAGTATAAATTGATTTCAGTGAAGAACAGTCTTGCGTATGGTTATGGTTTCCACAAAAGGCCTGACTTTAGCATTTTTTCTTTAGATTTGCCTTTTTTCCTTTGTTTTTTATTTATCTCTTTCTCTTTTTTCTTCCCTCTCCCCCCCATTGTTCAGCTGTTGCTTACAAATGCAATTCATTACTGTCCAGTTTTCCTGGGAAGGTGAGATTAAGCAAGACTGTTCTTTGAAAAACTTCCTAAATCTATCTATTTTCATTAAAATTAATATCTATTTATGTTTGGCAGAAAAGTTAAGTCTGCCTCCCTTAATTTTAAAGCTATCTTCTTTCTTCTTTCAAGAAAGAAGAAAGAGTCAAGATTCTTGGGTCCTTGAATAAAGTGAAAAATATACACAGTAATATTTTTATTCACTGGAACTATTATTGTAAGACCAGTAACATGACATTATTTATCTTTTTACTGATGTAGTCATGAAAAGATTAAGCTCTGACAAACTACCATTTTCTCTTAATACTTCTGTGCTTTCCCTTATTCTGGTAATCCGTAATGTTAGGCCATCTTTGGTTTTAAGTTAAATCCCTGCTTTGGCAGTGTTTCCTGTTATCCATGGCTTAATATAATACAAATCAATACAGATGAGGGTTCAAAAGTAACTAATCTTAGCTATTAATGCAAAATCTGTTAGAAAATGTAAATTATATATATGAGGGCAAAATTGGAGCTTAAAACTTTTCTCTACAGTGGGTTTAGAAAACATTTGTGTATTTAATAGCTAGTGAGCAAAGGTCAGCTCCATCAACAGCACTGCTGTAATGCTACATAGAAATCTGCAGAATACGACTTCTGTCTTTCTGGTGTTGAAATTACAGTGGTCTGCCCACTGTTGTGGCCAAAGGCATAACTAAGGTGAGTAGAATTCCTACAGCCCTCCTAAAGAAATTAAATTGGCTGCTACCATCTAAATCACAACATATTAACATGTACTTCTCAAAAGCAGAAAGATGATCAAGAAAGTAAAATATGTGAAATTACCATAACCCCATAGGAAATTAACTACCAATCAAGAAAGGAGACATAAAAATGCAAATATATATAGCAAAATTAAAAAATGTAAGCACTAGAAAGGAATTTAAACTAATTGCCTTTTAGTGGGAACCAAGTAAGTTTTTGCAGCAAAAAAAATTGCCTTTGAAACGCATGAGTCTTGTGCAGCTGTGCTTTACTCAGGTAGTTCTTTGCTGGCTAAATGAAGAATTTCTTTCCACATTTCTTGGAGATGTTTAATGCTGGCACTGTAGAGAGCAGGATTTTCAGGGAGACAACTGTTGTTAATCAACTTTTGTACCACTACTATTTTTTATTTTTAATAAAGTATTCATATTTTTTCCTCAATGCTCCATTTAATTATAAGGATATTTCAGATTTACTTCACAAGATGGGAATCCTGAGTTTTCTATTTAGGCATAGAACCATACACAAAAAGACAGGTGATCGAACATAAAGAGTGGGTATTTAAACTTCATAGGTACTTAAACGTGACTTAAATTACTGACATGTGCAGCAAAGATGGTTCTATTCATGAGAAAACACGACGAATTCATACAAACCAAACTCTGTCTCTTTAGTATAAATATCCTGTATCTGGACTGAAAAATAAATATTCCAAAGGCTGTGAATCACCAGCTGAAAAAGAAAAAACAAAGATCGGATGCAGAAATCTCAGCAGCTGGGGGTGTGACATCGTAAAACGTGTTTCCTGAAATGATTCTCACATGAACAAAGATTTCACTAGAAATCTTCCAGGTTACTCAGCCACTGGAAAAATAATTTGTTTCCTTTTCACTGACTTGCAGCTAGTCTAAGGTCACTTTTCTTTGTATTTTTAAAGAAGCTACTTCATCATATTCTTCTCCTATTTTGCCAAAAGGTGATAGGAATTATTGCAAAGTCCTCAGTTAAGCAGAAAAGTGAGAGAGAATAATGACTGGGTATTTCTAATAGCAACCACAATAAAAAGTTACTCTGTTGGGCTGTGTGTATAGTACCTGAATATTAAATTAGATCCCCATCTTGCATTCTGACCCCCAAATTTAACTATGCTTATATATGTATACACATGCACACCTTCATGATCAGATGGACAACTATGCACTCCATATTACTTTTATTTATCTTCTTTCCACCTCTGCAGAAGTGCAGGAACACAAAAAGATAGAGAAAAGAGGAAAGGAAGTTTGATCAGCATGTCAGAACACATTCAACACACTTGTAAAAAGCAACTGAAAAGTCAGATTACATCCACAAACCTCTTATGGAGCTAGGAGAGTCAACCTAGCCAGTTCCCAGCTTCCACAGCTATTTGTTCCCTACGGTACAGATGCCAGCAGCCACCTCTAAGTGATGGATTTCCACCATGATCACCGCACTGTATCACAGTCCAGATGATGAAGCATCTTAACATTGAATGACTGGTAGTAAATCAACTTTATTAACAGAGCCCACAGAAGAAGTCACCAGTTCCTTTTCAGTCCTTCCTCCTCCTTTTCAAAAGGACAATTAATGAACTGGACTTGAGTAATGGTGTGGTTGCTAGCACAATTTATGAAATGAAGATCATATCTTAGAGGGTGAGCAGTTTGTATAACAACAGGTTCAGCTGAACTATTTGGAAAGAAATCTTCACAACCAAAAAGTCTTTCTTACTACTCTGTTACCTTTTATTGTACATAAATCATCCAAACATACTAGGAATTTAAAATGTTGGACTGAGGTGGGCTTATCAGGGAAGTGCTGTTTCAGGAAAACACCATAGCGTGTTCATCACCCTTAAGCACGCGGTTACCCTGATTGAAGTCAGAGACAGCTTAGGCACAGAGCTGGCGGTGGAATTATATTCCTGGCTCCAGAGGGTTTATGACTATAAAAATGTTCTCCTCCCACAACTCTAAGTGCTTTCAACACATAAAAACATAACCCACAATGATATTAGTTTTCCATGAAATACAGTATTATTACAGAAGAAGAGTCATCTTATTTATGATGTGTGGGAAGGGAAGGGAAGGAAAAAGGCAAAAGGGGAAAGGGAAAAGGGAAAAGGAAAAGGGAAAAGGGAAAAGGGAAAAGGGAAAAGAGGAAGAGGGAGAAGGGAAAAGGGAGAAAAGGGGAGAAGGAAAAAAAGAAGAAAAATGATTCAGATTCATGCAAGGGAAAATAATATAAAAAATGGAGAAGAAAGCCACAAAGTAGTCTCAAGAAAGCATGAATAGCAGAAAATTGTATACACAAAAATGCATTATAGAGAAGAAAAGGAAAAGCATAGTATCACCAAGAAACAGGATGAATCAAGACAGGATGAGGATAAAATGGAATAAATGGAAGAGTTACATAGAGATGATGAAACTAGGCAAGGGGAATGAATAAGATGCTGTGAAGCCCAGAGAGAGTGGAGAGAGGAATGATTATGAATATTTCATGAAAGAGGGTAGTATAGGGACCATCACCTATTAACAAGAACTTCTTTTGGCAGACTGGCTTTTTGGAGTGATTTATACAAGGTGTTTGTCTTTTTTCCCCACTTACTATATCCATAATATTGCTTTGGTCTTTGCTTGTTAAAAAGATACTGTGACTGACTGCAAGATAAAACACGCATCTCTATGAAATAAGTTTTCATGTGTTATAGTTCTCACAAAAACTCATTCTTTTCCTTTTAATACAGTCTTCTTCCTACAACACAGAAGTGCTACCCTGGGACATATGTTCAGAGAACTCTTGCTCTTCTTAGGTATGTAAGGTCATTATAAAGCTGCTTTAGCCTCAAGCTTTATGAGTGATATCACTGGAAATGTACTAACAGAGAGATTCACTTCCAATTGCTTAACTATATCCAAATCCAAGACCGGATTATAGATGCATTCATATGTGGTGGGATGCTACCTCCTAACCAAAGGCCATCTTTCTATGTATTTTTAAATTTTCCCTGTGATTGAAGAGTCCAGAATGCCTATGTGGCAAAATGGTTTTCACAGTTGTTTTGAGAATTAAAACCCACTACAGCAGTATTTTGTTAATGTTTAGGGGATGAAAATGGCACTCTTGGGTGGCAAACCTCTTTAGCTACACAATGCACACCTTTATTCCTTCTACTGTTTCTTTTATGAGAAGCATTTCTAATCCATTGACTAGGATGCATTATATAAAACTGAACTGTTGGGCTGGATTATTCATGTATGGATTTCCTGACGGTGCAAATGACATACAGCTAATAATAATCAAACCAATTAGCACATGGATAGCACTTTGTATCTTGGAAGTGCCATACAGATGTTAACTAATTAATTCTCACAACACCCCTGTGAGGAAAGGAAGTAATTACCCTGGGCCCCATTTAACACATGGAGAGAGGTTAAAGTGTTATTCTGGTTGGAAAACGTAAACCACAGGTTGGTACTATGGTGCTTGATGTTTGCAGTTTTTCAGTGATACTGCTTTTCAAAAGTCAGGCCTGCAAGCTGGGCTTTATTCAGGCAGAGGAGAGGCAGCCTGACCGGGGTGGGCTGTGCTATCTCACTCTTGCTCCACTACCAGCTCAGTTGGGGCATGACCCACCACAGGCTGCACAGCTGGCAACGTGGGCAGACGGGAGACACCCTGCCTCTTGTTACCTCCTCCCTAATATTTTTCCTTTGTAAAGTCCTTTCTTTCAGTTCCACTATGCCCTATGTATTTTGTGGTTCCAGTGAGGTATTTATGGCAGCGGTGGCACCCCTGTATTTCAGTTGTGGTCTGAGTGACACTTGCGAACCATGCTGGATGGGTCTCCAAGTATACGATGGGGTCCAACACTCAGCCTATGCAGCAAGGAGGAACAACAGTCAAATCTTTCTTACTTGGCTGTGAGGACTGAGGAAGAGAAGAAGCAAAATTATTTCTGACATTAACAGAAATAGATTTGCCTTTTCTATTCTACACATAAGGAACAGACCTGTTATGTGAAAAGAAGCCATGTTCCTGCATTTCCTTTAGGGAACAAAACCAGTTTTAGAATACTACCTTTAATATAAACAGGTTACTGCATGACTGCAGAACTAAAATCTGCCCTTTTGCATGCAAGTAAAATAAACACAGGTATTCATGTAACACACTATTTATCTCCCAGGTTAAATTTTTGAACACATCATACAGACACAAAATGTGCAATGCTAATTGAGCAGCCCAGGTGTTGAGACAACAGGCTGACAATTACAAGAAATACTCCCAAATTAAAATATACCTAGGTCAAGAGTAGTTCAGGACTACATATCATTTCACTAGACCTCTCATTTCACTAGCATTACTTTGTAAGCTAAACTGTTATAGTTATGGAGTACTGCTTATATAAAGGTTTTGTGTTTCCACTACCCATTTTGGAGGACAGACCATTGTGCTGGACGCTGCCTTCAAGAATTTACAAATTAAAAAACGCAGAGCAAGAAGTAAAGGACTACAATATGTACAGGATAACATGTCTAAAGCCACACAAAAAGCTAGAGGCAGACCCTCTGTTTTCTAAACCTGTGCTAACATGGCTTTGAAACTACAAAGACACCTGCAGTGGCTGTATTTTTCCTATCTGTAAAGCACAGAAGGTCCAACAGTTAGATACTTTTTTTTGTCATTCTAATAAATTGGAAAATTGAGTGTGCTACAGTTTTCTACTCTTGGAAAACAATGAGAATAGATAAAGTAATCACAAGGGATAAAAGAGTAAGGCTTTTCTGAACTTTGCTTTGTTTATGGATTTTTCTGAAGAAGCAACAACTCATGCAGTGCTTTATGTCAGACTTACAATACTATGTATTGTGTGGCTTAAATATTAAATGCTATCTTTTAGAGAGAAGCACACTATCTGACAGATATAATATCTACACGTAGACCTTTCTAAGAGGTCAAAAACTTCAGGATTGAAGTGAGATTTTACTCTACATAGGCATGAAACAATTAGGTAATCCACCTAATTAAGTATTACATATTTGTGAAACAAAATTGATTTTGTAGTGTAGGTATATCAAGGGAGGTACTTAATGGTAATTAATCATCTATCATCATTGCCAGGACTTCAGTTGTCAACCACAATTATGCATAAACTCCTCTCCTTAACACAGACTTAATCATGCAAATCCAACTTAACTTATAAATATGGCAGGGCCACCAGATTGTATAATCCAATAGAAGTGTCCCACAAGTAAACAAATGGACCACAGTAATCTCCCATAATATAAAACCAATTGGGGGGGGGGGGGGGGGGGGGGGAGAGAAACCCAACCAATCCCTCAAATGTTCATTCCCATGATGTTTTCACCATCTATGTTTGTGAAAGATTTTCAGCTTCATTAAGTGAATCAGAGTGATTCAAAATCACTCTGATAACTGATGAAAACTTGGGGCAGGGACTTGTCTAATAGCCTGGCAACAATACTGTGCCATTCCTAAATCCCTCTTGCCATGGGGTGCTGCTTAGGGAAATAAGGTTTCTTTGGGACACATTCATTTTCCAGGTATCTTTATGTTTCTAGAGCCACCTACGAGATCTGCTCCATAGCCACTTCAGACTGACTCGTTATCTCTTTGTTTCGGACTGGGATCTAGTGTCAAAGTGAATGGGCCAACTCCATTTCTGACTCTGTATTTGCAACTCTGTACATTCACCATCTCTGCACTCTCTGAAGTAAAACCATCTGTTCTCGGAAATGTGCTGCACTGGACTCCTTTATTGCTATCTACTTTGACCTGATTGGTAAAATACAAGAAGTTGCATTCCCTACATAAATCAGTAATTTTATAGCTTTCTGCACAAAATTTTATCTATCCAGTAAGACTGTACATTAAAGAGAAAAAAGTCTATATGTATGCTTATATCCATATAAAAAAGTCTATTTCAAATCACTGATTAAGATGGGGTTTATGTTTTATAATGAAATGAGTCTACACAACTGCTGTTACAGGAAATGTCTTTAAAATTCATACACACTCCTTAAAAAAAGGCAAATTAACAGAGAAGAAATTAAAAGAACGAATCAGGAGCTGCCATATCCAGCTTTCACAGTGATTAATCAGTGAAGTTTGCAATTGAGAAGTAGTGTTGATATTTATTTGAATCTTTTAAATACAGAAAATACTTTAAAATTTTATAGTTACTAGAATTTAGTAATGTGTTCTCTTTAGTAATCTACATATTATCAACACATATTTCAAGTTAGCATATGTCTCTAAATAATGAGTCTGACATAGACTCGTATACGTATAAGAATTTTAGTAATTAACTAATCAATACACAGCTTCGATAGTTATTTCCACAACTGGCTTTGCTTTTATGCTAATTAGAGTCGCAGCTGCATTTCTACTTTTTAACCAATAGGTGGCACCAGAAATTTCTAGAAAATATCTATAAATTTAACACTTTTTTTTACTGCAAATTACATTCCAGGTGATCAGTAGCCAAACTAACAGCTAGATATAATTAATAATTATATGGCAGTAATTGGTGTATGAGCAAGGCATACATGGAAAAAGAAGAAAAAAAAACAACTGACAAAAGCTATGAAACTCAAAAAAAGATGGAATAACCTGATCAGAGACTATCAGAATAGATTTACAGGAACTGGATCCTAGCAGCAACAATACAATAACATACAACTTGATACAAATTAGAGAGGCACAAATTAGCGAGGCACACATTTCTGTGATATAATTTATCCTCCGTTCAGAAAACAAGATGCCTATGTGGCTGAAGTTAGATACAGAAACTTTAAGCACCTTAAATAAAGTTTTGGAAAAATAGGTGTATATATGAACTTTTGATATATATGCAAAATTTTAGATCATGCCAAATCTAAAGGAAAACGAGTGTCAGAAAGGAGAGCTCAGAAAATGTGAAATACACCCAAAAGCTGGCAAACTGCACCTGTGGCCCAGGGAAGGACACACAAACACCAGTCATAGGACAGCCTGACTCACAAAGGCTTGCAATGGTCTGTGCAAAATATGTAAAACAAGAGACAAGGTGCTGCGATGCCAGAGCACATTGAAAGGAAAAAAGGATAATGGGTATTTGTAACAAAAACTGAAACAGTACCCAAAGGAAATTATTGCTGGATCTTAACTGGGATGCTACCACCAAGTCAAGTACTACACCATGTGATAATAAACATGTACCCATACACACACAAACACACACACAAACCCAGGTTTTTAACATATCCTTCCCTCCTCTCCTCACTATCGAAACAAATTTTCGTATGGAGACTATCACTCACTGGAGACACTTTCCCCAGAAAGGTAGCCAAAATTATTGTTTCAAGTATTTTGCTTAAAAGATTAAAAATAAATAAGAAATGTTGAAAGAAATTGAATGAAGCATGTTATATGAATCTAAAGAAAGAATTCATTAAAAATACTTTACAAAACAGCAGAGGACATATCAAAGAAAGTTTACTAGAAAGCAAAGCTTTTCAAAGAAATGCAGGAATATTTACCTAAAGACACAAATATTTATTTTGAAATAAATGGATGATGGAAACTACAGATAATAATTTAGACATTTTTTGAAACTCGAATACTTGCACTTAATCCATAAATTTGTATTTATTCACAGCTAAAGTAAAAATGTTTTACACCTAAATTTTGTTTAAATATTGAGATACATGACTGTGCACTTTTTGGAGGGAACATAGTGCCATCCATTAACAGAATGAAAAGCTTTTTTGTAAGTATTAAGGAGCAATGTAAGGAACAGGATAATGTGAAAAACATATTTTTTAATTTGTCTCCTAGGACTCAAAAAGTCTAGAAGTATAAGCTTGGCATTGTCTCAAAATGTTCTTAAAAATCCTTCCAAAGTGAAATATCAAAAACAGATACTAAAAGCCAAGAATCTGCAGATTTGCAAATATCCAAACCTTCATGGTTTTGATAAACATCAATATCTAACTGAAAGACTCTACCACTACTTATGGGGATTCAGTAGACAAAACTATGAATGGCGGGGACAAAAAATAAATTGCTTCAGCTTTTTAAAACCATCTTAAGAAGTAAGTTAGAGACAAATGTTGCTAACGTCTATCACAGATGTCATATACGGGTTTCCAGGAAATAAAATAATGAGAAATATTTATGCCAACAAGTGACTATATTTTTTGCATTAAAGAAATCTGAAAGGATTTTCAGGAAAAGTAACTTTATCAACATTTCTACTGTAAATGTAGAAAATGCAAAGAATCTTTTTTACTTAAAAGGTTGAAGAATCAATGGCAACAATGCAAATTCTGGAACTGAGGAAATATGCATCATAATTAAATGGAATTAAACAAGTTGCGACAGGAAAACAATGTTGAGATATATTACATTAAGAAACTAAAATTTTCTTTTTTAAAACCAATGTAAAAAAGGGAGGGAACATCTAATTGTAACTCAAGAGAAGAAAGTTATTTAATAAAATTTTAAACAACCCACTTTTGGCATTCAGAGAAGATAAACCACTAAACCCACTAAAGAGTTTGCACATTCTTTGGCATGTCATGCCTGACTAGATTTGTTAAGGGAATACATTAAATGAATGAAACTAAAAAAAAGAAAAAAAAAAATCTTTTCACTTTTCTTTTACAGACTCCACAGGAAGAAGAACCCAGAGCTCTGCTGTTCGTTCACCCCTATGGCTGTGCAAATAATTAATTTTTCAGTTCACCAGCCACTCACTAGCACAGGGGTAACAGGGAAAAACAAACAAACAAACAAACAAACCAACAAAAAACAAGCAGAAAGCTAAAAGAAATATTTCAAGTTAGATGGAAAAAATTCTTTATGGGGCATTTCTATACAAAAGAGAAAAAAAAAATCTTCTGAGATATCTTTAATCTGAATTTTGGTATCTTTATACGGAGAAGTCTTGCTTGAAAGCAAAAAATGTTTATTTTGTATCAAGATGCCAGAACAAGATACTCCAAAGTTCTCATTTTCTTCCTATGGAGGAAAAGGAGGGTCCTAAATTAACTAATAACAAACCTTTCTTTAGTCTATCATACAATAAAGTCATGTTACTGAAGAATTTTATTTAAAATCACACCAGGAACATGTACATTTGGCACAAATATCCATGCAGCAGCCTACAGGTAGTCTAAAAACTGTGCTTATCTTAAATGTCTTTTTTTTTGGGTTTTTTTTTTTTTTTTTGCCTAGCAAGCTGCTACAAACCAGTTTCTATTGGTGAGAGACTGCCACTTTCATCTAACAGGGAAAACCTTTCTATGCTATGCAAGGGAAAACATGGCAGAAATCCCCTTTTTCTCTAACTGAAACACCCTGTCTGCACCACATAGGAGAAATCTGGGGATAAAAATGTTAGAGCCACATCTTCATGATACAACACCTGAGCATTTAAACCCTGCCTCTCCACAGAGCTAATGACCATTCAGTGATGGTTATGCACATGTTCTGAGATGCTTTCTAAACATTATTGTTCATGATAAACTGCCATTTAAGGTGAC
>VZTL01017448.1:1543-83919 GCA_013400535.1 Scopus umbretta
TAGAGGATATGGGTTTGGGTTCCCTTTTTGAAGCAGGATGTGCTCTAGCTGTCTCACATTATCATACATAGCTGCTTATATACAATAATCAAATATATGCAGTGGAGTTGAATTTTTAGATGTAGATCAAGAAAAAACCACACAAAAAATACTAAACCCTCTAGGCCTCTATAGAGTAAATTAAAGCACTTAGTGAAAGGAAATACTGACATATACAAGGGCTTTGAATTTCAAATATCCTTCAAGAAGTTATTAAAAAGAGACTCTACTGCTGAGAAAGAGACAAAATACAACCATATTTCTTGGTATATCCCTTACCATTGCAAAAGAAATAGTCATTACATTAGCTTAGACTCAAAGTCATTTTTCCATTTTTAATGCCTTATGATTATTACAGGTTTTTAAACTCCTGAAGAAGGCAGCAGCTCATATGAGGCAGCTATTTGCATTCCAGTTTTGTCTTTCTAGCTGTCTGTCAATCTAAGAACAATATACTGGGCTTTACCCTATTTGAACCTTCATGGCTTTGCTGCAGGCTTCAGCCTGTATTGCTATAAACCGTGCACATGAAGACTGGCATTTGCAACTCCAAAAGATTTGGCTCCCAGAGTCTGAACAAGATGTGTGAAGCTCAGAGACATTTAAAATAGTTTTCTACTTGCTGGTCAAAACTCTGAGCAGAATATTTCTTTTGTGTATTTAAGGGAGCCATCAAATACTCCTCTGCAAAACTCCTGGGAGCATCACCACTTGCAACATCTACCTGGGAGCTGGTTGTCACAGCATCCCTGATGCTGCCATCATTGCCTTCATCCATTGAGATCAATTCCTCTCTTTTCAGGGAGGTCAGGCTGTCTTCCTCACCTAGGAGATGATGTTGCAACAGATGTCTTCTGGAAGGGTGACCTGCTGCTGAGCAAGCCAGCGCAGTGCAGTCCCTGACCCAACATCGAGCAGGTTCTTGCTGCACCCAATAGCTGGCAGACCTAGCCAGCATTTCCACAATCTTTCCATCCTCTGTCGGTAGAGGAATCCTAGAGAGCCCCAGAGAGACTTCACCATTGCAGTGCACACTAGTAGATGGGGCACGACTCCTAAATCTGTAGACTGCAGAAGAAAGCAACAAAAATAGACTGAGAAGAGCAAACCAGTTGAAGATCCAAAGCCAAGGAAAAGCTTGCGTCTGTCTTCTACAACACCTAATCACTAAATATTTTATAGGTGTCTCCTATCATTTCTCCCCCTCCTTCACCATAGCCTTTGAGGAGGTAAATTTATTATCACAAGACTAATGTGATAGTGTGTCCAAGATTAGAAAGCCAAATCTTTAAGGAACTAAATGTCACGTTGTACTCCATTTCAGTGGCCTCTGCTGTTGTGAAAATAACCCTTCCTGTCTTTCTAGTAAGGGCAGAGAAATCTCATGCTCTGGAAAGCTAGGCCTGGAACTAAACCCAGGGACCATGGTCATAATACTCTTTGGATTTCAGTGTTCTCCTAACTCCATCCAAACCACTGCAACTGTCCTGCAGTCCACTTATCTTGCTAGCTTTAACAGGGTCTGAAAACAGAAGACTAGAGCCACAAAAAATATCTTGGAGGAAAGCAAAACCCAACTACAAATCTCTCTTCAGCCTCAATACTTTATTTTGCCTTCTATTCAAGAGATCAACTCATTTGATTTACTCCTCACTCTCTTCATCCCCTCTGCCCCCAATATAACAATTCTTGGTTTCTGTTTCTTTATGGTCTTTCTCTCTTTGCAGAAGTACTCCCTTTCCCTAGTTTTGACCTTGAAATATTCCCAGACAATCTTTACATATCCCTTATCAAATACCCAGCTGTGCCCTTTGAAAGGCATTTGTGTTACACAACGAAGCCTGCTCCAGGACTATAGGAGATCCCACCACCCTGGACAACAAGCACGGAAGTGTTAATGGAGTCCTCCATGAGTTGGCCAGGATGATTACCACCTTGTGAGAGGTGCTGCATACTTATAAAACACTTCTGCTCTTTGAAAGGAGACTTCCTGCACATGTAAACTGGCCATAGGGTCTGGAAACTAGCTGCCTACCAGTTATAACAAAGACATCTTGCAGCATCTTTGCCTTACAGTTCTGTTACAGAGAAGTCTTTGGGCTCCTGAGGACAAGAAACATCAGATCAGTAGGAAACTACTGTGCTGTTTCTCCTATAACTCCAAGTCACACTGGGTGTTGCAAACCCAATAGATCCTGCATGCTGTTTGTTCTTGGTAAGCTGCAGAGCTGATCCGCACAGTGGGAGGATAACATTCCTGAGGCTGGGAAGTAACTCCGCTCAAAGTGTAGGGAACCACCTTTAACTCCAAGCACTGATGTTGTATGGAGTGCCTTGAATTAAGTTTCAAAGCCAGACATATTTTGCAGAAGAGAAGGAATTCTAGAACAAGTACTCTAAGATCATATTTTTTCTGTTTACTTCATAAGTAGGAGGTTTTAGGCCTTAGGGAAAAGGGCCAGAGCAAGCAATGTAATGACACAAGACAACAATTTTGTGCAGGTCAGAACAGCAGCTCCGCAAATGAAGTAACAGGACAGCCATAGGCATCACCTAGACCTTTTTTAACTTTGAGCCCTTATGTCAAGGGAATTGCATATACATACACGGACAAGACACACAAGGAACTCAGTTTCAGTAGCGCCTATCTGCAACTGAAGTCAGGTTAAACTCACTCTCTTCCTGACCCAATACTACTAACCACTTTTTGCTGATCACCTTGCAAGGCCCTGGCTTGGTCTCTTCCTTGCCACTCTGAAGTCATCTGTCGGCACCTTCTTCTCTGAGATCTAGCTAGCTGTGGCCTATCACATTGGCGGTTTTGGCTGCCTGCTGTAACATCCTCTTCCCCATGGGAATGAAAAGTTCTTGCGTTGTTCCGATGAACCATTTTATTAGGGTCCACCTAAAGCTAAAAGCAAAGGTTAACAAACAGAGGACCAGTCAGGAAGTTACTGGTCTCACAGGACAATAGAAAACATATCCTAAGAGCTATAAAAGTCAGATTTACCTCATACCTTAAGGGAAACCACAGCATTAAGTCAACACCAACAACCTTTCCCAGGCACAATTAGAACTTACCTTATAGTTTAACCCTGACCTCTGTGAAAGAGACTCCTTTCCTTATTCCTAGGTAGGAACACAAAAGTAACTCCACTGATAGGGGGAAGCAGAGGGAACTAGAACTATAAGAAGGAAATGAACGACTGGAGGAGGAGCTAACACAGCATCTTCTCATTTGTAATCAGCAAAGCCTTTCCAGGCCTAATGAAATGAGAAGAGAGCCCACAAAAGCTATGCATGATGTTTAGATCTTAAAGGAGTACAGCAAGGCAAGGTTTCTTTGGTCCTCAAAGAGGCAAAGGAGCAGGAAGGGTGAATCTGTCCCTTAGCTGAGATATGCTCAGCACAGGGACAAGCTAAGGGCTGAATAAATAGTTTTTACTTCTTTGTAATATATAAGCATATTTTACCATACTGTTTTCTAAGGTTTTCTTTTAGTCTTATTCTGTGTGTCTGCTGCAGTAACTGGAGTAGGTATGTTTTCCTCTCTTCCTAATAGTATTATTTCCCAGGTCTTGTGAAAATACAGTCTTCCTTCTAGACTATCTGACCCTTGTACAGCCTCCCTTAGGTCCAACTAGCTCGTAGATTTTCACTAGCTTAAGTGTTTCTTAAGCTTCTTCTAGCACTTTGTGAATTCCTCTGAGGCCCTTTCAGGACTCTTTGAGGACCATGACACATAACCAAAAAAAAACCCCAGGCCTACAGTGAAGAGGAGGCAAATGATTTTTTGCACATGTCCTAGGTGCTGTACAAAGAGAAAAGGCAGCTCTGAAAGAAAGGACTAAACCATAGAAAGGCTTGTCTGATTTTTTTAAACAAATATCACTTTGCGTTTGAGAGAGCAAAGTTGCTAATGTCTGTGAATGGCAGCCTGTCTGTCTGCAGACCCACAGACTAAGAGATAGTGCGAAGCATATGCATGTGGGTATGCTTTCTAAAAGTACTAAAAGCTTGATGAACTTCTTGTGGACGTGGACTGTTTTGATATTTATCATTATAATCATTACCTTAAAACAAACCAATGCGAAGCCCTGGGTTAGAAATGCAACTGCACTGGTAAATCTCATGTTTTCTCCTTGTCATATTTCAGAAGTAGCTAATTAAATGCAGACTTACTAAATGACTAGCTCCGGACCACAGTAAGCTCACTTAGTTTCTGAGATCTGCTATGTACGTGTTCAGCAATAAAATGTTTCTTTTCCTCCCAATCTGTCAAAGGCAAGGGCATTGTATCATGAGTTACCGCTGGGGGAGGCGGGGGTGGGCAAGGAATGGTGGCCCAGAAGTTAAGGTGGGAGAAGGCTTGATGATCCAGCTCATATGACCTAATAGACTGTGTCACTGCCTTTGGGAAATGCAAGCCTCCTGACACATGCCCTTGGCTGGAAGGTCAGAATAGAAAAGACCAAGCTCAGAAAATGAAGCCCTCCAGCTGAGAAAAATAATCTAACCATGGATTGGCAAAAGCTTTATTTCCCCCTCAACTCCTTTTTTTCAAATTTTCAGACTTGATGTGTTGCTGTAGTGCACTTCACATCTGATTAAATTAGTCACATTGCATTATGCCATATCAAATGTGACATGTTGCAATGGAATGTGAACAGTGTATAAAGATGCACTGGCATTGCAGAGCTGCTACCTGCTTTTGACTCACATTGGTGTGTTAGCAGCAGGTAAGGGAGGCATGCAAGGTCCAAATCCTTCCTTGTTAATAAGTCATGCTTTTGTAGCTGGTCAGTAGTTTCTTGTATGGCTATTTAATTTTGCATCAAATTAGTAATCATCTACTCCAAGAAACTTTTAACTACCTCTTCTGCAAGTCCTCCACACCTGCTTGTGATAATACAGAAAGTATCATCTCATCAGGATTCAGCCCATCCCTTACAAGCATACTAAATACACTAACTAAAAGAAGACTAGCAAGATGCAGAGCATACAGATAATTGCAACCTACAGAGAACAGGATAGAGGCATCATATTATTGCTTATGTACACACAGTGAGTATTATTCTTGGGGCTGCAGGAGTTACACCATCAGGAAACTAAGCTGCTCACTGACTAAGCACCTCCTGTTAGTCTTTTATCAGTGCAGCTCTTGTGGGGCTCTGCAAAGAATTGAAGCTACTATACCCATGTAGAGCACAGAGAAAGCGTTAACATGATACTCCGCCTTTCTTGGGGTAAATACCCAACCCCATGCATGGCAACATAGATGGATGGATAAGAGGAAATCCATGCTAATTTGATCTGGACTAGACTGCTACAAATGCACAGCCCAATTCATATTCGCAGTGGACTTGATGTTTTATCTGGGATTCTTGTAGGACAGCTTGAAAGAGACAAGAACAATTTCAGGAACAAGGTCTGTTGAGCTATCTACCTCTTAAGGAACCTCTAGCTCATTACCATTTTTCTTCCATATTCCCTGGAAGTTAATACCAGTATCCAATATACAGCAAATGATTGAGCCTTCCTATGAAAGGACTACCTAAGCAGTTAGTATAGTCATATGGTTGGGTAATCCATGCTAAGACCAGAAAGGGGAAGCACAGAGGAGGTGAGAATATCTGCATTATTGTCTCCACACATAACCTGGACTAGCAGTTAAGAGAAGGCAGTCAAGTTAATTACACTAAACCTTCTGGTACCCGCCTGGCTACACAGCTTATTCTGCGTGAGATATTTTTCATATGTACATAATGAAATATATTGTATAAACTATGGAGAGGTCTCTTTGCATTAATCATCTGAGGATATACGTTTTTATGTTATAATTATAAATCACAACCTTTTTCTCTTAAGCAGTACTGTGGTTTTTTTAGTCCCAGAGGTCCCTGGCTTAGCAGTTTTGGGGAGCCATAGCATAGCAGAAAGATCTCCCTACTTGGACAAGGTTCCTCTAACCAAAGGAGTTTAGCTAGATGGATGCAATGGGGACTCCCACAACCCAAGACCATGAGGTACCACACGAAGCTGAAGAAGTAGGTTAGCATAGCTGGGAGGCTTCAGTAACCCAGTCTCAATGACTCTGGTTGTAATGCACATGCTCTTCACCTTATGTTCCCTGGGGAAGTCATGTCCTTTTCCAAGATTCTTTCACAGCATTCATCGTTCATGTCCTGGGAAAAGAATGGACAGGTTTTGACAACTTTTGTGATGCATCTTTTACAGTGGAAGTCCTATTGTCTAGGGTATCTGGGCACTGTGTTGTCAGGTAAGTGCACAGTTACAATGTAGCTGTGAGAAGAATAGTGTGCAGGCTATAATAATGAAAGTTGTATTCAGTCTCTTAACCACAACTTACTTTTTTTCAGACACTGTCACATCTGAAAGTGTTCAATCCAAACATGAATCCAAATTAATGTTCTGAATTTTCTATGATCCGTTGCTCAGGATTCTTTTTCTCCCAGTTTCTAGTGTTAACTGAGGCCAGGTATCCCAAATAAGTAGGGGTGGGAGAAGACATGGTGCTTAATGAAAAATTTGTTGGATTAATTAAAATTAGAGTTTGGCTCAAGACCATGGCTGTATAGTTAAGAAGAAGCTAATACACCAGAGTGTCTAAACCCACAGACCTTACTTGGGAAAAGCTTCAGTGTAGAGGTTCTCCAAGGAGCTGAGCCCACTAAACAAATTCTAGGACCTGCTCTCCTTTGAAGGCTTTATAGAAAAAGCTGTAGCTGAAATGGGATATGTTTCTCTTTACTTCTCCCATTCCCTGCAATTGGCTAGTTTTGAATCTTTTCCAGTGTGTGGTCCAGAAAGGGAGGACCAGTCCCATTCATAGTTTGCCCTGGCTTCCCTTTTCTGTTTGTCTTTCTACAGTTCCTCTTCCTTCTCATTCAAATTCATACATATTTAGCAGATGAAATTAATAGCAAAATGCAACTGTGTTGTAATTAATGCACATATGTAAAACCAGTGCCTGCATAGCTGACCTTTCCATCATGTAGAATTTTGTTGGGTATAAAAGAAATTGCCAACACAATTTTTCATTCATAATGACGTGTTTATGACTGTACTGAACTGTAACACCTTCTATTTTCTGATGGACAAATAGAGTAAGGAGGATGGTGATCACCAAACCATCTCTGGATCTGAGGTAATGCAGTACACTATATCTCCAGAGCTTTGAATCAGTTCCAGGATAACTAAGTTCTGCTCTCAGTGCTCCCTGGGTTCAGCTGCTTGAGTAGTCCCTGTTCTTTAGAAATTTGAAAGAAATACATCAAATACTTGGTCATATACTTGCACCAGCAGCATGTCTGATGGGGAGCAAAGGGCTGATGTTCGCAGCAGGCTGGCAAGGATGTGTTCCCAAAAAAGAATCCTTGGAGGAGGAAAGAAATATTGTATAACAATGTTTGTGGCTTTAGAAAATACTGTGATCAGCTCCCTGTGAAGGGTAAGGCCCAGTTTAAAGCTGATGACAAGGGAGCAATCTGGAGCTGCAGAGCACTGCTTCTGTAACCTGTTCTCTAGCTCAGACATGAGCTTCTTCCAAACCATGTAGAACTTGCACTGAAGCCATGCATCGTACAAAAGGCACCACAAGCTGGAGAGGGTCTCTCAGGTTGGTCCTGATTTAGAAACACTATTGCCTTCCTTCTAGGCCACGAAAGAACTTATTTACCTTACAGTATCATCAGAACGGAGTGCCTCCTTACTTACACTCTTACTGACTATATCCATGGAAGAAGTCCTATATAACAACCTAGGCAGACCTTTCCTGAGGCTTAGGAGGTAAGATCGTACATGGGTGGGCAACCTGGACTTTGGCTGGCCATGACTCCGCAGGAACCTGGCATTTTAAGTAGCTGCGGTATGGTTTGGGATTGCTATAATTTACATCAGAGATTATGCTGGCTCAAATCCAGGCCATGATCTGTGAGGAGCACAGCCGAGACACAGCCTCCCTTATTGTCCCGGCTCATGAGACACATCTGTACTGACTGGCTGGCCAGTAAAGGTGGGTAAATTTGACTCTGCACCAGCAGCAAAGCTAGGATTTTAAATGCCATTTGAGCATTTGACTTATCTAAAGAGCTGGTATGTGTATCTCAACACTGGGGAAATAGAGGAAATACCATTTAATATTTAAGTCGCTGGAGTGGAAAAGCTGTGACGTCACCCTCCTTCTTCACCCACTTGGCTTAGTCTGATAAGCAAGGAGCTTCCGAAGTGCTTCCAGTAGCACGCATGCACATGCATGTGTGACGATCACAGCATGGCCATTGCAACAATTGGAGCCGTGTGAGTGTTTCCAGCCACCAACAAATCTTGCACTGCAGAAGCACATGCAGGAGGGCACACTGGGGAGCAGGAGCCTCTGCCTTTGTAGGAAGAGTGGGAGGTTTAAAAAAAAAACCTATGAATTAATAATACTATTGCTGCTATAAAAAGATACGGAAACTAATGTTTGGTCATTCCTGAGCTGAGAGAGCATGGCTGCTGCTGGAGGGCTGGGCTGAATGGGGAGGAGGAGGAGGAATTGTAATTAAGCCTAGCTAATATGAAGCCACAAATTTAGGAGCGCAGGCATCTTGGGCTTCCTACAGCCAAGAAATAAGAGGGAGAGAGTGTTTTTTCCAGGAGCTGTTTCAAGCCCACTGAGATGTGAATGGCCATCTGGGACTTGTCTCTCTGCCCTGGGTCCATGGAGACCCTGCAGGGGCCACGCTGGTCACTTGGGCATTGCAGCTTGGGTGAACCCAGTCCTTTGAACTCAGACAGGCTAACAAGGTACTGCAGAGCAACAAGGGACTATTAGAAAATAGACTCAGTGAATTTATGCTTCAGAAAGGTACCCAGACATCTCCCTGTCTATGGCTAGTGCTCGTCTCTCTTGGAGTTGCCTGCTGTTTGACAACCCCCTGGGAGTCTCTTTAAGGGCAAGTGAGGGATAGTACCTGCTCTTTAGGGGCAGGAAAGCAGAGGTGAGGGAAGGTAAGGATGGCATGGAGCCACAGGGTGGACCGGAGGCGGATTTGGGATTAATGATTGGGATTGACTATTTGTTTTCTCCTCTCCCTTAACTGGCAGAGGCTGTTCTGAATCTGTCATTCAAAACAAAAACAAGACAGGAAGATGCTTTGTGAATGGGGGAAAAAAGCCTGAGGGATTACCTTCAGCTCCCTAGAGATGCCATTTGAGAAAAGAGCATGCTTTTCCTTGGTAGCTGCCTACATCTAATCTGAGGAGCACCCAGGAGTGCTCCTGAGCTCCCACAGCCAGGTGCTCACCCAGGCTGAGCCCACAGGATTGCTCATCCTCCATCTCCCACAGGAAAGAAACCTGGGACTGTGTGAACCTAACTCTAGAAAGGAGCCAAATTCTGGCACAAGACCTCGGTGTCTTGACACAGCCTCTTTCCCAAGGAAGACAGAGGAAAGGAAATTCTTTTCAGAAGAGATTGTCTCGGTGCTTAGTGGAGCCTCTCTACACTGCCACTGAAGCCTGGCAGCCACTCACCTGTTATTTTACACTTCATACCCTTGAAGCATGTAACGGCTTTGCTAGTAGATATTCAGCCAATGTGTGAGGATGTTTTTCAGTTATTCACAGCTAGGCATTGAAACAGAGTGCAAGCTAATCTGGTAGCTACCAAATTTGCATATACACAGGCTTTAATATCAAGTGAGATGCACTTTGTGTGAACTCTATAGCTCTTATACAACATTTTCAATTAATATCTGTTCACTGGTTTTAATATGTTTCTCCCATAACGTTCACAAGACTGTATGGACTCTCTCTTTTGACTAATTAACACATCTTTAAATTCCTTTGACTAAAGCTTTTCATTGTCTGGTGAGTAATACTTTGATTTATCAGGCTTTAGAACCAACTATTTGGGGGGAGGAGTCATATGTTCATTAAAAAATCTTTAATGCTCTGTCCTCTCATACTAAGGCAATGTAGCAGTCTTCCACTATGTCGTTTGGTATTTTAAAAGCTGCCATTTTATCTGTGCTTTAATTTTAATGGTGCCATTTCACTTTATGTGGGGATACAGGGATAACTAATTTTTTCAGAGTTGATGGTTCAGAGGACTACACGCTCACTCCAAGCCTGATTCTGCTTACAAGAAATACACAGAACCATGAAAACTGGCATTGCCTTTGTCCCAGGAGACTGAGCACCTCTTTGTGATGAAAATTATCTTTGCCTGAAGCCTACAGAAAAAAAAAACAAACAACCCAGGATAAAATCCTGTACCATCTACCAGAGCTTGTGTCAACAGAATTGCTGAAGAATTGGAGACACAGTCTTCCATACTGGAAAAGCCACTCACAGCCTTTACAAAAGCAATCGATTAGAAGCTGATGCCTTCAAAAGAGAGCTCCACACCACCATAGTTGCAGAGAAAAACTGTGCCTGGTTTTCCTCACAAGGAGTCCTCAGTATTGACCACACCTTTGGTTTTCTCGAAATGCACTTGTGTGTCCTTCTTGGAGTGCCTGCTTCTGGACTTATGTCATCAGCCATGGATGTCTGACTCTTTTAATTCCTCACTTCAAAACCTCTGTGCTATGATAAAAGATTATCCAAAAGAACAGTCAATCAAAGTAGATAGCATGGATCTTTGTAAGAGGAGACCTTTTCTTTAACTTCATTTAAAAAAACACACAACCAGCATCTGATTTAGCAGCCTTTGAACTCAGCAGCCTGAGTGTGGAAGTTCACAGTATATGGCTATTTTTTCAGGTGGACACCACTGACACTTGGGGGTCATATTTTTCAGATTTCTTTGCTATCATAACACTAAGAGATTTCTTTTTAAAACAAGGAAAAATAAAGCTGACACTCCACAGAGAGTGAGGACAATCTGTCTCTTCTAATCCTTGTGGGGGATTTCAATTTCAAATCGTGCAACATGGTGGACTCAGAATCTTCAAGAACAGATGTGAATATAAACATTCACTAGTGAGTATATCACTACTAGGTAAATTGAAATAGATTCTGAAAAGAAACTTTCACATTGCACTAAGTATTACTTACAATGCATTAAGTATTGGAGTGCTTACACATAAAGGCAAAAAAGCAACATCAACAACAACACACACTAGCTAACACTTTTTCATTGTTTTATTTCTATAGTGAAATTTACCTCCCCACATGGAAAAATAAAGCAAATAGTAATATAGCTCCCTAAATGCAGTTTCCATAATGACCTTGCAATAAGCAAAGCTGGTGGCCTCACGTGTTATATAGTTCTATTAAAAAAAAGGGCCTGCTTGTTAACTTACCATACCCAGCCATTTTTGCTGAAGTTCTCAATACCAGCTGTGTACCCAAGCTGACTGGTTTTAAAAATCTTTGCCAAATTTTTTTTCAGCTATTTTCTAAACTACATTAGAAAACCAGTGAGGGTATTGTTCTTCCCAAATTTAACATTCTGGTAGTCTTATCTTTGAGACCTTTGAAGGCCTTATGCTTCAAAACAGGGATCTGATATTTGGCAGGGTGTGACCTTTTCAATGGGAGGTGATTTATCATGCAAATCCTTCAAAACATGGTGAAGCACCACGCTTCTGAACTATTAGACTTTAGCAGTTTCATGTCTCAAAATCTGGTTGCCACTAGGCATGGTCCAGCCAAAGATCAACCAGGATTTTCTTAGAGTTTGCAAATTCCTGGCACAGGTGCATTGGGGCCGGGCAAAGGCTCGATGCAAGCTCCTGGGAGCTCTTTCTTCCCATGTTCATGGTGGGCTCCCGGAAAGGTGCCGGCAGCCTGGCTTAGCAGTAATTGTTCCCATGGGACTTTCACTTCCCTGTCCCATTGGGAATATCAGAACACTCGGAGCTATTGAGGACCCTAATAACAGCAGTCCTTTGAATAGATGCAGTGCATATTCACATATGCACACACTGTATACAGAAGGAGCATACGTATTCATATGCACAAAGACACATTGATTGCTCAAAAAACTCAGATTCTTAACACCTCAAATTCAGGACTTGAAATTCTTGAATACTTTGGATCTTCACTTCTGTGTGCCTTTGTTCACCATTCATAAAACACAGGCAATGGTCTTTCCTTATTTTATGTCAGTGTTGTGAAAGTAAGTTCCTTACTATGTGAGACCATCCAGTACTGTAGCGAGGAGTACCATAAACACGTCCAGAAGGAGATGAGGAATTCTGTCTTCTGAGCAGGATTTGAATGTTGCGAGGTATATAAAACACTCAGCCACACACCAAATAGCGAAAAGACAACACTGGGTAGTTGTTTGTCGTTTCACGCACTGAGTGCAGCAAAGACCCCTTGGAAGAAACAAAATTTGATCAGCTAATGAAGAATCTTACTTAAACATGATACTGATTCAAGGACAGCCTGAATTCTGGATTTGGATCTTATGAGTGCTTTCCTATGCATCTTCTTTGGTATCTTGTATTTTATAACATTCTTCTAATTTTGTTTGTGAGATACAATCTAAAGCATGAAGGATTGCTTTGACAATCAAAAGCACTGCCATTCATCTGTACTGTAGAATTAATTTCATTTGTGTCTGCTGAAAACAAACCATGATGAACATACTTCTTTTAAAGCGTGCCAGTGTAAAATGACATTTAACATAGAAGATATCTTCAATTAAAAACAAAGTAATGAATCAGGGAAGAAATGAACAAAAGAAACGGTATGCCCAAGGAAGTACTAATTTAGACTAGCAGAGGGCTGAGAAGAGCTATTGAACAATTTCATTATCACATCCTTTTCAAAGAGGGAAGACTCCTGCTTTCCTATTTCATGATAATTGGATGAAGAAATGTGGGTGGGAGCACAATTCATTGCAGAATTTGATGAATTATTTACTAATTAAGGAGAGAAACAGGATAGTATGAGCTATATTACTTTGATATGAATGTTCCTTTTATTATATTATTTATACACATGCAATTGTTGCTTTTATTAACTAAGAGGTTAATCACTTGAATGGGATGCTTTGCATTCTTTACAATTACACACACCAGCAAATTGGCTAATTTTATGTGAAAAAAAAAAACCTAGCAATTTTTCTAGTACTTATCTGTATGGTGCAGTTTAATAACATTTTTGCACTGTGTAAAATGAATAAACCAGCTGGTCTTGTGTTTTGGCAGCAGCACTGCACATTGCAACATGGCACACACAGACTCAGGAGCCCTGGTTGGGTTTTTAGGCACACTGCAGAGGTGATGACACACAACTCCCCAAGGGGTAGAAGATGAACCTGATGATGCACTGTGTCTCCAGACAGGCTGTTTAATGGGGCAGGCTTGAGGACGGCTTCAAATGTGGCTGCCTCATTTTTTCTGCAGCTGGGAGTGCCATTTTGTTCTAGGGATATTTTTTCTGTGGCAAACTGATCGCTGTCTAGACTGGATGAAATTAAAACTGCCCTGCTGTATGCATTAAACCCTGGTAGTGCAGCAGATGCAGAGAAGCCCTCCCACATTCAGCCCTCAAGTTTCTGCAGCTGAAGGACTGATCCTGTCTGCTGCTACGAAGCTTCAGTGTCTCTGCATGCAGAGCACTTGTGCCATTAAGTTGCCCACGAGCCTTTCACCCCATACCATCTGCCAGACTGATTCTGCTAAGCCCTTTGGTGGTAATTCCACTCTGCCACTGCTGCCCAAAAAGCACATCCAGGACTTTGTGGAACTGGTGTTGTCTGGATCAGATCAAAATAATGGAACATGTGCCTGGAGGAAAAGGATTTTTCATCTGGATATCTTTTCCTATCTAGATCACCTCACCAGAACGCCAAAGAAGCCCATGCTGTAGCAGTCCATACCATTTATATATATATTTTTTTTTTACATACATACAGTTTGCTGAAAAAATAACCAAACATATGGTCTCCAGACAGAAACACCTACCTCTATTTAAAATATATAAAAATATGAAAGAATCTCTGTTTAGATTCCTCATTCACATGCCCCACCCTTTCTTCCCTGATGCATATAAAGACATCGATATGTAAACTTCATTTGCTAGTCATTAGAAAAATAAGTAAAAGTACATGGTTTGGGTTGATGATGTAATAAGTTATTTAATGATTTTCACTGATTTAATGGAAAAATATATCTTATTGTTCACTAGAGATGGGGGATGGGAGATTAATATACATTTTGTTTTAGATATGAATCATTTTGGGAACATTAATGGAACTTTTTTTCAATTGTAACCACATGGGGTTTTATTAAATTTTAAAACAAAACAAAAAAATGCAGATGGGGCAGCTCAGCCATCTAGCTCACTTTTCACATCTTCATAACATACCACAGCGCAGCCAAACCAAGCATTCATGACTGCAGCCCTGGGAAGGTCTGGGGAAAGCCTGAGCCGTGCGGTGAAAGAGGCCGTTCTCCACTTCCAGGAATAGACATTTTCTCTGTTTATCACACTCCTCCCTTCTCAAGAGAGCACAGGAGTGCTCTGCAGTGGTTCTGAGTGAGCGTCCTTCCTTTGACATCCATTACTGGGACACTGCTGAATATGACCCAGGTGCCCTCAATAGCTGAGTCCAGGAGAATAATATTCTTAGCTTGTCCAAGTCTGAGATGACTGTACTTCCCCACTGCTTGGCAGCTGTATTCTGAAGGCAGCATGGGTCAAACATTAATATCCAACATGCCCAGAACATGGAAATGAAGGGGAGAGGAAATAATAATAGAATCATCGAATCATTAAGGTTGGAAAAGACCTCTGAGATCATCTAGTCCAACCGTCAACCCAACACCACCATGCCTACTAAAAACGATAGCACAAGAGAAGCACGGTCTGTGTTCTCCAGTTGTGCAAGGAAGAAAGTGTCTTTACAACACAGAAGCATGACTGAACTTTGAATTGCTATCAGGTTTGGCTGATAAAGTTCACTTTCAGAGGATATCTCTACACTTGGAAATAGTTGCTCCAAACAGGCAAACAGAACACACACATAAAGATAATTAAAAAAAAAAAAAAAAAAAAAGTGGAACACTAGTGGAAAACCTTCCATTTTGTAACGTCAAAATGTGCTAAGGGAAAACATAAGCATAGGGTTGATTATACCAGGCACATCTTTCCTGGAGCTCTGGATGTGAAATTAAAGAAGTTATTTGAGTAAATTTTCTTTTACCTTCCTGAAATGCTTCATTTCAGAAAGATTGCATGAAAAACTCCATCAAAACTGACATCTCTTTCTTAAACATTTATTCATTAACAAATCTGTCTTCTTTTTTTAATGGAAAATCCATCAATCAAAATTTTTTACTTGCCCCTACGTTTCTGCTGTTGAAAAAATCAGTCCCCCAGTCTGGGCTGGGAACCAGCCTCTCAGCGCAGAGATACACGAAAGGCTGTGTGGGGTACAGAGACCCCCAGGAACGGGCACCATCGAGCAGGAGAGTCAGGGAGGTCTCGTCCCCCCAGGCACTGCTGCTGATATTGTGCACAAAGCAGTTTGCTGGTTTGGGGGCAGCAGCAGGCTGACCTTTCCTTCCCGGCGCCACAGCATGTGGTATCACAGCAGAGAGGCAGAAAGCAGGGGGAGGAATATGTTTGTTTCAGACCTGCCCCCAAATATGCACCGATTCTCCTAACAGACCAATCCAGACATGTAACCCCCTGATTTTTAGGGCATATTCGGTTCAAGGCATCCAGTCACAGGCTGCGTCTGTAAAGAAGCTGAGTGCTGAGCACTGCTGCTAACTTGTAGAGAAGACAGGAAAAAAGGGGTCCAGTAGTAGTGATCACCAGCTTGCAGGAATACGCTGAACTTTACAGTTTATTTTGCCTCCTCTTGAAAAGGGGTGAGGCAAATACCTCAATGGGATGAGGCACTCTAATATCAGGAAAATCAAGAAGGCACAATTTTCCCAGGGATAGACTCACACACTTCGAAGGTTGAGGATGCCACCTCATGTTTTTCCCCGTCTTTCCTAGCTTTAAGAGTCTTTACTTTCCCTGGGTGCTGTGTGAAAGCTGCACTGGTCAAACAAACCCGTTGTGTCGCTTTGGTATGGCTGGGCTAGCTAAAAAAAAAAAAAAAGCTGCACTTTTTAAAACGAAAATTTAATAATAGTCCATATGGTTATAATTAAAGAAAAATCCATTTACATTTTAAAATGCACACATTTTATTGAAAACAGCTTACATAAACACATCTGGAACACAGCTTTAGATAAAAAGCATATGCGGGGTCTGATTCTGTTATTGCTTATGCTGGAGTAAGTCAAAAATTACTCCATCAAAGTCAGTTCACAGGTGTAAGGCCAATGGGAGATCAGAATCTGACCTGGGGCCTTTCATTTCAACAAACAGAATATTGCCAAGTTTCACTTCAATCTTGCAACTTGGAAGAGAGGGGAACCACAAGTTTATAGCCCATATGAAGAATTATTGTATTATGAATAACTGAGGTTTATAGAAAAATTGTTTCCAATGGTCAGACCTGTGGTTCCACTCTCCACAAAAGCAGACGGAAAAGCAGGCACTGACCTCGCAGCTTCAGTAGGTTTTTATTGAGAGGTCTGTAGTCTAGGCAATGTCCAGATTTCTTTCATGCTCTGCTACAAGTAGTCCATCTTCCATTCTATCTTTCAGAGTTAAAAAGAAATGTAATTGCAAATTGTTGTATCATATTTAATCAAGTGGACTCTGCAAGTATTTTGGAATCTATGGTGTCTATTTTGCCAGACAGTTTTCCATGGGCTTCCCTTCTATTTCAGGGATTTCGTCCACACACAGATAAATGTTATGTAGAGCTAAAATGCCTGCAGTTCTCTATAGATTAAGAACTGTAGAGAGGGCCTGAGTACTTGCAACATGTACAGAAATAAACAGGCTCTGCTCAGAACAGGACCTCAACAGTGACACACAAACCAGACAGATGGGTTCACTAATTTGGAATAGCAGGTATCTTAGGGTTAAATGTATTCTCTTTGTAGCAGAATTCCAAAAAAGTCAACCAAAACATTATGGCAGGATGTTAAACTTGCAGTGTATTGCATTATGGGACACAAAGCACATTCAAGACAAATACAGTCCTTCTTATTTTTGTCATGTATATGTTCTGCATCCAGCAGGGCAGTAAATTAAAAACACTTCACTAAGGTAATGGTAGATAATTTATTCTGCTTTTACACACTGTTTTTAGCTTCCAGACATAGAAGGAATGGCTCTCCCTTTGCAGCCAATGTTATCTCTTTTCCAGTGGGATTTGCCTCTTTACTGACCAGCAAAGACTCAGGATCTGTAAGATACCAGATTTATAATTTCATAAGTAAGTAAAAATTAAAACCTTGGAATTCTGAGTGGGCCACGTGCTTTCTTACATCTCTGTGTGTGTACATTACTGTGCTGAGACAGGCTCGCTCTGTGTCATGTTGTGACCAACAGGATGAACATGTGTACTTGCACACTTCATTTAATCCACTGCTATAATGCTATAATTTCTGGATAGAATGTGGCAACCAGCTAGCAGTCCACCACTATATTATGAACACTGAAGAAAAACACTGTATCTCATATTAAAAGCTCAGGGTCAGTTTTGGGGTGGAAAGAATGAGTTACTCGGGCTAGAATTTGGTCCTGAGACAAAAGCTACCACCTTCATTCACCTTTTGAAGCATGCCATGGGATCCTTAATGACCACAGATGGTCGAGACCTCAGTTTTATGTCTCATCTTAGAGAGACAGAACAGCCTTTATAGATCTAGATGCAACTAACTGCTGGCAAAAGCTGAAACTTTTACATTTAATGAAGCTGAGGATCTAAGAGCAAATAGCAACTATTGAACTTGTTATGGACAAACCCAGAGTCTGATTAAGTCCACGGAGCATTCACTCGAAAAAAGCAACCCGTTGTGGTTTACATGTCAACTCTCCTTCACTGTTAAAGAAATCACTAAGTTCTCTGCGGTCTGTGGACACAAAAAAGGCATTCGCTCTGCCTAACAGGACCAAAGACTGAGCTTCCAGTGAGGCCTGTAAGCTGCGCTGGGAATGAACTCTTGTGGGACTGAGTATCTCAGCTGGATACTCACCTCAGAGAAACAGAGCTCAAAACCAGACATTTGGCGTTTGCAATACACTCACCTTGATATTATCATTAACACGGCATAGCCTGCTCTAGGAGCCTTCCAGGATGGGAGTTGTAGCCCAGAAGCTCCAAAGTGACAGATGATTTTCAAGAGTCCCTCTGCCAAAGGAGTCACATGTCTTTCCCCTGGGATTTGTGAATTACCTTTCATGCTACAACAAAAAGGTGTGTTATTTTAAACACTTTTAGAGGGTAGGGCTGTATGGCAAGTCTGACAATGTACACAAATAATCCAGGGGAAGAAATAAGGCTGTATTCTTTATGCTTTTTTCCCCTGAAAAAAACAACATTAGCATCCCATTCTGGGATTTTTGGGGGTATAATTCAGGGGGTGAGGTTGATATAATTTGGGGAATTTCTTCTAAACTGGGCCTGGATGTGTTGAATTCAGACCCTCTAAGCTTGTGCAGTTTGCAGGCCACTCGACAGCTCTGTGATCTTTTTGTGCTTTGCAATCGTTTTCCGCTGCTCCGCTGCCAAGCTTCGCAATTAACTGGAATGTACAAACATTTCTCCTGGGTTTGACAGGAGCAGAGACCTGTCTGTATGCTGAAGGTCATGTGAGAAGTTTCGGCAGGGTGCACTGTCTGAAGCGACAGCCTCCTGACATCCCCCTTGCAACCCAGTGTGCTCATTCTAGATGTTTTTTGACCATAGTTTGGCTGGTCTGTGTTTATTTTGGAGCTGGAAGCTATACCCAAAAGGAGAGCAGTGTTTTTACTGCCCAGCAGGAGGCTGAGCCTGCGAATCGGATCTGATCTGACTCACCACTGTAGGAGAGAAAACAAGAACATCCTGAGGCTCGATCCAAGTGTGAAGTCCTTACCTAAACCCCCAGCCCCAGGGAACTCCAAAAGCTGGGGTTTGGCAATCCTTGAGTCTCTGAAGAGTTATCCAGAGACTTCTTACCATGCAGTCAGAGTTTCAGTGAGGAGGCTTCCTATAGCAATAGAGTAAGATAAGGATTACCGGGATTTTGCATAATTACATGTAGTTTGAAGTAGGGTTTTTTTGTAAGCAGAATGTTCCCCTTCTGGTTTATTGTGTTTAAAGTACAGTTCTGGTTTATAATCCTTTTAATTTTGCCAACACATGAAAGCATACATTGGAGGACGTATGGTGTATGCTGGCTGATCTTACAGGTCATTTAAAAGGTAAGATTCTAGGAATTATTCATATCTAAGTTACACCTATGTGAGGGCAAAATAACTCCAGCAGAAAACATTGATACTAACTCAGAGCAAAGGAGCTACTCAGGGCTGTGCATCTTGGCTGTCAGGCCCTCATGGGGGGAGCTAAAATCTCAGCCTTAACTTCTGTGCGTGTCTGCCCTTTGTGCCAATGGCCTAAAAATAATTTCACTCTCTTTATTAAAGCACTTTCACATCTACGTATGAAAGTCACTACAAAATGTGAAGTATATGGTTACTCTTGAGCACAGATAATGTTGACTTTGAAAGCAAACCCTATTCACTTTTCACCATTTGGAAAGATGATATTGAGAGAGAACTAAAATAGGGCTTAACTGAAGGTAACATGAAAGCTATGAAGGGGGCTCCAAGGGAAGTGCTACGCTTTCCCCTCTGTTACGAACAAAGGTGAATGAAGGGAGCAGCAAGATTAGCAGGAAGTCACATTTTAATGCTGGAGACATAAGACAAAGACTCGTCTGAAAACAAAGTCTCTAGTCAGCAGGATGAATAAAATGCCATATTCCTTAAAAAAATAAGATTTCCCAATCATTAAAAAAAAAATAATCAAGCCTCTGCTTTTATTGCAATATTTAGTCTTCTGCTCTTCTGAACATGTAAGCTCAGAAGCTGTGTGTCAGCAGACAAGCTCTCCACCTATAATTAAAACAGTAGGTTGGTTCCAAGATGTGATATGACAGACGTGTGTAATATTGTGTAATATTGCACAGGGGCTATTTTATCTTTCTAAAAGCCATACTGTATAGTACTGAACTAGTTTTGCTAGTCCCTCTGATGGATACAAAGTGCAAAGTGGTATCCATATGGCCCTATGGAAGTATAACATCACATTCTTCTAGCTTATACAAGTTTAATGGCACTGAATTAGCATGGGCTGCCCTTTGGTGCTAATTCTTTCTGCACTCAGGGGGTTAAAGGAGCTTCATACTATCCAGATGTTCAGTGGCTCCTGCAAATGAAAGATTAGCAATTTTTGCAACTGCTGCTCTTTCTTCTGCTTCCTTTTTAAAGCTGGTATTTTCCTTAAGAACTTGCTTAGTATCTGAGTCAGAGGAATCTCTTCCCTGAGGTAAATCAATCAATAGGCTGCACAAGAAAAGGAACAAAATGTAGAGGAGGCAGGCCTGAGTTGTATTAATTTGTTTACAGGAATTGCCTTCCAGGGACCAATATATTCATCCCAGGGTTTCATTTTCCTCTGTGAAATAGGAATCAAACACAGCATTATTTCAGGGTATAAAAATAATAATAACAAAAAGGAGCCCAAATTTCTTCAAAAAAACCCTCCTCTTTTTCAGTGCTAGTGAATAAGTGTCCCTTTTAATTTTTCGGATTAGACTACAAGTAAGTGATGCAGGTATCAGAAATACAGCTATCTTAACTCCCACCTGCCACCAACAAGGCTTCCTGGAGAGAAATAGGAAAAGTAGCCAAAAATGAATTCCAATAAATGAATGCCAGCTTAATATCTACTAAGCCTGTCTTTTCTATACATAGGTTTACTCAGGTTCCTGCTGCTGTAAGAGCTGTTCAGGCATGGAATAAGCAGAGTTCCAATGAGACAAAACCTTCTGCCTCAGCTGGCATTTAACAACCTGTTTTCTTGCTGCAGCTCAGCCAGAATTTTTGTAACCTTAACAGAATTGCTAGGTTTCACACCTCGCTCTAATATGTACTTTTCCAGTGCTCCGGTTATCGTACAGGAAGTAATGAATTGACTGACGCAGAAAGTGATGGCGGACGTGTGTTGCTAGCACTATGACTGCTCTTTGTGACACTTTCCTAATGAAGACATGCACCAGATTGCTCTTGCCATTCTTTCTCTACCTTTCTTGGAGTCCAGAAATGTACTGTGCCTGGGAACAAGCTCCTTCAGCCATAGCTCCGCCAGCTTCCATGGGAAAGCTAGGTGGAGATACTAGCCCCTTGTATTAGCAAAGCCAATTTGGGGGCATGCTGGTAATTAGTTATTTGAAGAAAGTACTAGCTTAAGCTTATGACTACTTGACTTAATTACTTATTAAATTTAAAGGGCACTGATATGTTTGTTTGACATTTATTCTCAGGGCCCTGAGGGTGCTGCCAGCCTGACTGTCCAGCCTCCCTGGGGCTCCCCCTGCCCCTGCCCATTGCTCCAAAACAGTGAGGGGCCTAGACTTCATAATCCCTTTATCTACAGGGGGCACAGAACAGTTTGGAGCATTGAGTGGGGTAAAATAGAAGAGGCACTTTGAGGAAAAGGGTTCTTCCACAGCAGAGGACTCAGTTGTGGACTTCCAAGGATTTCACTGTGGCCCATCAGAGATGCACCTTTGGACCCTGAGGCTCACAGCTAGGTTGTAAACAGTTCCGATATAGCATGGACCACATGCAGGGTGGGTCGTGGCATACATGAACCACTAGGTCACACATGAACTTACAATATTGCTCCAGAAGGGAAAGTTATTGGCAGGGATGCATTTGTAAGCTGGGCATTCAAGGCCATAGTGAAAAGGAGCTGCAGAACAAGGCAAATAGGTGAAATGCCAGTCTTCTTGCAGCAAATCTCCAAACTGTACCAGACTTCATGAAATATGAGATTTTCTCCTTCGCCTATATACTTACAGAGGCAGTAACTGTCCCATTCTTTTTCACAACAGAATAAAGGATCTTGAAATCTGGGAATAGAGGGAAAGAGAGGGAAAGACAGAAAAGGGGGAAAAAATCAAAACAAAAAACCAAGGATCTTCCATCAGTTTCACCAGTGTGAGGATCTTGAGGGATGGAAGAGCTGAATCTCTAGGATGCCTCCTTAAATCTCATCCCCTCCTAAACATCTGTGACATGTTAGTGGCCAGCTGCGCTTACAAGAGATCCATAGAATTTTATCGTGATGTGATCTGTTTAGCAACAATCGTTATCACGGGCCAGATTTATTACAAGTCATTGTCCATTTGTGTACTCTGGTCCCTTGTAAGAAAATATTTGATTTTAGGACTGAGAGGTACTATGTCCCCAATCAAACAAAAGCAAAATCTCAGCAAGAAGAGGGCTAAACTTTAACATGTTACTGTCTTCTCGCATGAGAGATTCTGAAAGCTGCTTTTGTGAACTTCAGGCTTTGGGAAGGTGGAGGGAGCTCCAGTGGCTGGTTAAGAGACTCCTGTCTTTTACCATTCCGGCAGAAACAGCAGTTTGTGGATGCAGCAGGAAAGAGTTACAGCAAAGGGGGCAAGGAGCAATGGAGAAAGTTAATGATCAGATCGAAGAATCCCACTCTTGAAAACTAATAGCATTACCTCTGTGTTAGTAAGGCCTACAAACTCAATCAGAGCATAGCAAGTGGGAGACTACGATACCTGGCACCACAACCTAATTCGGGAATTGTGCACTACAGTGTTGAGAGGCAGGTATTTGGAGGGCACTGAATCAGCAGCAATGACAAACTCACCACAGAGATTCTGCTGATCTGTCAGACCAAAGCTGCTGTTGCCCAAGCAGCTAGCTCAAATCCAAGGCCATGTGTGTTGTTCCCATTAGGATGAGAAAATCATGACATTCTACTGTTTTGGATATAGTTCCTACTATTTTACAGAAATGCATGAAGCCTTGCTTCCCCGAGCATGGGCAGAGAACCAGACAACAGGAGCCTGTTTCACTTTTTACGGCTCTTGGCTTCTTTTAGTCAGCAGTCAGTCCCCAAACTCTCTCTCCAGGTAGCTGTTTTGTTTCAGGGCCACATTAGTTGTGCTCTTGCATCTGTCTTGTTTTACCTCACTGACTCTTCCCTCAGTTACTCTGGTCTTTCTGCTGTTTCTCAGAGACACTGAATTACAGCCCAGTGTATCAGCCCACAGTTTGCTGTTCCAGCCACCAGGGATATTGATTGGGTTTTAGCTAATGTATCTTTGTGGAAATTTTACTTATTTTTTGTTTGGGGAATGGTTCTTCCCTGCCAGTTCTCTGATATCACAAAAGGACACTTGCAGCTTTCTACAGCTATCTGAAAAGAAGGTGGAAGACTAGTCCCATCAACTGAAATTCAGTCTATCTTGCGAGAGTAGTCTAAAATTCTGCATGTTCAGTAAATCATTTGTTTCTGCCAGCTGTCCAATGAAACAGGTCTCTTACCCCAGTAGAAAACCTGTACTTGAACCTCAAGCCAGCGTCAAGGGATGACTTTATACCCACCACTACCATGTAGGCTCCAAATGCAAATCAAATATTTGCAAGAACAAATGTTCTCTCTGAAAGAACAATGTGAGCTCTATCCCATATAACAAGCCTGTGCAATTCAGGAAATACCTTGAGACACTCAAATTCTACAAGGAAGCCATGGTCATTAGATTACATCACAACTTCACCTCTTCCCTACTCCTTTTCTCTGTACTATAGGAAAGCATTTTCTCTCTCTGACACTCTATCCCTATTTATAGTTCCCTTCTGCCACTCAGCTCAGCCATAACCCCACAGCACACTGTGTTCCTTGAGTCTAGCTGGCTTCCTTGAATCTGGCTGGTCTTGGATCACACTGTCCAAGGTATCAAATACCAGTGGACACCTCAGGGCAGGAACAGTATCTCTGCCACATCACAGGAGTTACCATAATTTAGGCAATAAAAATGAGAGTACCAGTAAGAAAAGTCACCTTGGCTGTCCAGCTTCTTCTCTCCTTGAACTCCAATGGCTCCTTGGCTTTTGAAATAATGTAGCACAGAAAACTGGTCTCTCAGGCACTGAGTTTCTTCTGCTGGGCCCTAGCCAGCTGCTCTCTTTGCCTGCTTTCTCTCTTCATTGACAATTTATTGGCTGCCCTACACCTATTTTTTTTTTCCTCCTAAATTTTCTTTTTTCTGGGCAAGCCTCATACTTGACTCACCTGGCAGTATATTTCCTCTGTACTTGAGCAAGAACATGTCAAATGCAAGGAAAAAAAAGAGCCGTCCCTCACTGAACCTGCCACAGTGCCATGGCCGTGCCTGTTAACGTCAAAATACAGCATGCTTGGGAAATGAAACTGCTCTTCCATTTCAGTGCTACCTTCTGCTTGTACCTTTATACTTGGCTTATTTGGATCATCTCAGAAGGCTCTGGAGGATGGTCTCCAACATCCCTGCCTCCCACCTCACTGGTGGCCTCTCCTTGTGCTAGGCTCCGAGCTCAGTTTCCCTATTCCCCCTCCCAGTTGCTATGCCCAGCGGCTCCCACGGGTATTCATTTCTATGCTCAGCTTCAGAGAGCATGTTTAAAATCACTTTACATTTAAATTAGCTAAGGGCCGTAATGTTTGGATTATGACTAAAGAGCAAGTGCGTTGTAACTCTTTCCTCTCCTTTGAAATTTAACATCTAGATTAAGGAAGAATGGAATTTTTCCCTCTCTGGCTCTGCCTTCATCCTTTCTTTCAGCAGGTCCTCATGTCTAGCGCCGGGAGGAATAAACAGCCTGTCCGTGCTTGGGACTAATCAGGACTGGCCACAGGATGTCACTATTACTCCACAAACATACGGAGAGTGAGGTGTTTGTTTATAGAAGGGCAGGGTCTGATCTTTAATTGTCTACAACTCCTATTTTGCCAGCGTGCTCAGCTCTGGTGTGGTGCTTCAGGAGACACGTCCTGATGCTCTTCAGCAGAGCCACAGTCCCGTGTAGAATTTGGTGATGTGCGTTAAGATGCAACTTGTGTGCGCGAGGGTGCGCACACGCTAGCTTCAATTTGCCCTAAGTTTACACAGCCCTTGCATTTCACCTTGGATATGGGATTCAAACAACCAAAGTCAGCCAAGGATTGCTTTGTTTCAAGCCAAAATCACATTAAGCCTCTGAGTATCAAATGGTTCCCTGTAAAACCTTAAATCAGCCCAGGTCCCCTCCAACTCAGTCTAGGCTCGTAAAACTTACGGTAAAATTCAGTTTCAAGTTCATAACAAAAGCCAAAGGCAGGTTTCAGGTTCACTTTTGGATTTTGTTCTGAATGTTTGCCTAGTTCTGCTCAATGCAAGGTCACACAGACTGGATGAGGGAAAGGCTTTTTAAAAAGTTGCCATTCTCCAAAACAGAGATAAGCACATGACTGTGAGCTGGTGCAACCGTGGGGTGAAAATTCAAATGCAGCAGCAGTTAGAAATGTCCATTCAGGAGAAGTAAATCTTCATAAGGCCAAACAGAAAACAGGCTAAGTAAAAGGGTCAAAAAACACCTTCCCCGTCCTGGGAAGCTGACTACCAACATAAGGACTCTTGCTCTCCTCTCCCTCTTGCCTCTTCAGCACCTTGTCCTTTCCTCCTTGTTTCCTGAGATGTATGAGCTGCTTTGCCTCAGCTCTAATGTCTCGGGGAATCTCCAGCTCCCTTCCATGGCAGTAAATTTTGCTATTCACATCTTGCCCACTAAACATCCCAATTCACCAAAATATGTCCTCTGGTTATATATTATCCTCAATTTGCTAAATTCTGAGAACTTATTCCATGTTTACACCTCACTACATTGAATTCAAAGGGTTTGTGGTTATTGGTACCAACATTTTTTTCTGGAAAAGGATTATAAAGATTCAGATATTATGGGCAACTCAGAGAAAAATGCTATATATATGTACAAATACTATTATGTTCTAATTAGTACCTCTTTTTTGCAAAATTTGAGTGACAGACTGAGGCTTCTTTTACAATTTGGGAACCTTTTTGGTACCACTGGGTATAATTTTTAACCCCTGTATAATGAGGTACCTAAAACACCAAATGTAATAATATCTTATTCCTCTATAAACCAGGAAATTTTTTCTCAGTATTGGTTCAGGAATGCCTATTCTACAGTGCTGTAATGGGTAACAGGCAGCAGGTGATTCATGTGGAAAAGAGACTTCTACAGAAGATCAATTCAGGCAGACCTATCTAAAAATATCCTACCTGGGCAGACTTTATGAAAGTCAGGGACATTATTTTGGGAACCAAACTTCACTGGTGGGTTAAGACCAGTTGGACGAAGGCTATTAGAAAAATCTAGAAGAGGACTTCCAATGGTTTCTGTGGAGCAGAAATATGAAAATCTGTACAAGTGAAGAGTTTCTACCTTACCAGAGGTGGAGAGTTTCCACAACTCTTACTTTCTGTTTGTCTTTTTCTGTAGTTTCAATGCCCTGTCACCAAGTCCCATGGGCTTTAACAATAAACCTCAGACCTTGCATTTGCTACATCTCGCTGTTTAACTTGAAGGATTCTTGATCTGGACTTTGCCTGTTTACCTAATGCTTTTTGTGCTGTATCCTGCCACCAAGAGATAGAAGGAAACATTATACAGGTAGAAGACTTCCCTTCCAATTCCAGCTTCCAGCCAAAAAACAATAGACCAGAGAGGAGGCTGCTGCCTCTAGGGAGGAACTGCTGCTCCAACCTGGTGGAATTACAACTGTCCACCTGAATTTGACTGTGAGCAAGCTTTCTTTTCAACCTCCTCTCTTTCTGTTGTTTTGGATGTCTGCTTACACACAGAAATTGAGCTATCAAAACAACTACAGTGTCATGATTTAATCCCAGCCAGCAACTAAGCATCACACAGCCACTCAGTCGCTCCCCCTGCAGTGGGATGGGGGAGAGAATCAGAAGAGCAAAAGTGAAAAAACTCATGGGTTGAGACAAGGACAGTTTAATAGGTAAAGCAAAAGCCTTGCATGCAAGCAAAGCAAAACAAGGAATTCATCCACTTCTTCCCATCAGCAGGCAGGTGTCCAGCCATCTCCAGGAAAGCAGGGCTCCATCACATGTAATGGTTACTTGGGAAGACAAATGCCATCACTCCAAATGTTCCCCTCCTCTTCCTTTTTCTTCCTGCAGCTTTAGATGCTGAGTGTGTGTCATATGGTATGGAACATCCTTTTGGTCAGCTGGGGCCGGCTGTCCCAGCTGTGTCCCCCTCACAACTTCTTGTGCCCTGCCAGCCTACTCCGCTGGTGGGGTGGTGTGAGAAGCAGAAAAGGCCTTGACTCTGTGTAAGCACTGCTCAGCAGTAACGAAAACATCTCTGTATTATCAACACTGTTTTCAACACAAATCCAAAACTTAACCCCATAGTAGCCACTCTGAAGAAAATTAACTCTATTTCAGCCAAAACCAGCACATATAGCTACAGTAGGCTGAGAAACCTTGAGCCAAGCTGGTCCGAAGCTACACAGGTAATGAGTTAAAAAAAAGTGGCTGTTGGCACATTTAATGAGGTAGATATGAACCTTGTATTTTTCGTGTTATTATGGTTACTATCAGTCTAGGAAAGAATTTGTAACACAGAGCTGGCTGCCTAGGCTAGTTTCAGTTACACCAAAGCAGCAAAAGTGTCATAGCTTGCCCAAAAATCTGGGTGAAAAAATAGCTGGTAAATACCTATACTGAACTGTGTACTCCCATGGCTGTATTGCTAACCCTACTGGAGACAGCTAGCTTAAAGATTGCTGGAATATATCTCATGATCTGGCTTGTCATGTCCTCAGCCTACCTCTTCTTTGCTCCAGAGAGGCAGCCATCTACTACAGGTCCATACAAACAGCAGTTTCTGTCCCACCTGCCCCAGTGCCAGTTCAGTGCTGAGAGAAGAAGAGGCTCCAGCCACCACAGCACCCTTCCTAACACTCCCTTCAGCTCGTGGCCCATCCGTGCAGGTAGGCACACACCATGTGCTCATCCCACAGCACACACCGTTTATTTTCTGTGTAGATATGGAAGGTCAAAGTAGGTCAGCAGGCAGCACGAAGAGGCTTGGCACCCAGGCCAGCTCATATTTCCATTGTTTAAGAAATTGATTTTTAGACATACCTGTGGTTCAGTTAATAAGGTAGATCTATGTCATGTCTCATTGTCGTTAGACAATGACAAATGATTCTGAAGCCATTATCACAGGGACTTACATTGTCTGATCAGAACAGAGCATCATCCGTGTAATCCACAAGCCTGATAGACCAGACTGCTCTATTTTTATGTTTATCTCTCATTCTTTTATGCAAGTACTTTCTGTAACAAGAACCACAATCTAAGGAACCTGGTCCCTAGCTCTTTATCCATAAGTTTTGCATTTAATAACATCCCCTTTATAGCTGAGCCGCGGCTCTCAGGGCAACAAAGACATGTGGATGCATCCAGCAACTCTTTCTGTCTGTCCAGTTGCAGTGATGATTCCACCAATTTAGATTAGACTCAGGAGTCATAATTTGCATGACTTACACTTATTATTCTTACTCACATCACACAAAGAGCATAGTGTACGTAGAGGTATGTCAGTATATCAAGATGCTTCCGAGATCTTATTCCTCCAGAGGCAAGCATGGCAGTTCAGGTTAGAAATCACTGCACTGAAGCCAGTTTGGTATAGCAGAGATATAAACAAGATTGGACTCGTACTCCTTCCTTAGCAATTGCTGAGTCTTAACTACTACACTGGGTATTTTATTTTGTGCCTTTAGACACGTGCCATGGTATTTGAGTTAAATGTCTTATTTCCTCTATTTTGTCTATATGAGACCTCTCTCTGTGCTTTACACCTTAAGATTGCCTTACAGACACTAATGTATGGTTGGATGCTTGTATCCTGATACTAGAGGTCAATGAGGAATAAGGACACCTGTCAAATATGGTATTATCTGCCTTGTCTCTTTTAGCTCTGGGACCAGCAGAGCTGCTTTGAGGTATCAGAAGAAAGCACAGCAAGATTTTTTAAAATCAGTCTGAATGCATACATGGTGAGTGTGCTTTCAGGTGGCACTTCAGCACATAAGAGTTGAATTGATTTTCTTTGGTTTAGCCATTCAAGTCACAAAACAAGTTAAATAAAAATGTAATGATTTTACAATGTATCCACTAGATGGTAGCCTATCCTTATCCTTTCCATTACCAATTACATCAGGGCATTTTATATGATGACCAATGATCCATCTCAAGAAATCTCATTGTGTATATTTCTACTGTCAAGGAGATACTTGCCCAGTGGATCCTAGCATGTGAGCAGGGAAATGCAACTCATCAAAATTCCTCCTTGTCAGAAAAGTATTTGCCCACTGTCCCAGTTCAGATCTGGTGGAGTTTTTCGTGATTCTTAGGAAGTATCCAAGCAGTATAACCTACATAATCCTGCTATATGCAGTTACATTCTTGTCATTATTTCAAATTCAGAACTGTCACATTAGTCAACACAGTGGTTTTCCTGCTTACACTGGTACCTAAAATGATGATATTTTTCATTTAAAACAGGTTTTCTAGACCATGATTAGCCTTTTAGAAAAGGTCAGATTCCATACAGAAAGTCTAAGACGTTTTTCTGCAAAACATTTTTGAAAAAGATAATCAATAGTGGATCAATGTATAAGTCCTCCTCTGAGCCTTCCTGAAAAGGATCAGGATAGTCATGAATTTTTGTGCCTCCTAAGCAAAATGCACTTTTTTGATCCATTTTTCCCAATACAAATAAGAAAAGAGAGAAAGGCAGAGAAATACATTATTAAGAAGTATCATCCCTCTTCACAATGATATCTATGTACTGACAAAGTGAAATAAAATCGTGAAGGTCTTTAAAGGAGAATGAAGACAATAAAGATTGCAGTATTTTGTGCTGTGTGTGGCATACAGTGGTTGAAATAAAAACATGCCACACAGCATCTTTTCTGCTGTGCATGCCTCTGTTCTCACAGTGCTGCCAGGTAGGAGGTCGCAGAGAGCAGCAGGTGTTTGACAGACCTTTCACTTTAGTGACGTTATATCAACATGCCACAAAACATCGCAGCTACCTCTAATTAGCTGCATAAGCATTTTCTACTCATATATACATATATATAAAAAAAAAAATCTTCCCAGCAATTCCACTCCAAGCTGATTCTATCGGCCCCTGTGAGGGGCTGCAGATATGTCTGAAGATCAAGGCTCTCCAAAGCAGTTGACAGGTCTCAGATACTGAGATTGAAGGTATTCAGGTGAAAACTTGGGACAGAAGACATCTTGGAGAGCCAGCATGAGCCCTGACTTCTGTCCAACACAGAGAGGTGACCATCAACCATTACAGTGTGGCACAGATTGCAGGCTATTCTTAGCCTTGAAAACACACTGGCTAGATACAAGGATATTTCTAGAGCTGTTGTGTCATGAATTTCTCTCCTAAAACTTTTTTAAAAAGTAATAAAAATTAACAGAAGCCTAATTGGCAGGATTCCTATGTGCAGATCTGGAAGTACATTTACACCCTAAATTGTTTTTACTCAGCAACTGAAAATGCTTCCCTAGTTTCTGCATCTCATTTGTATGATACACTGCAGTTAATAGAACACTTAGGAGAGTTATTAAAAATGCTCATTCCATACCATCTTTGCCATTTTTATACTATACCAAGGGGAGTGAAGCTCACTAATGCAATACTAAAGCCCTTCAGAGTTCTGACTACTGTACTTTTCTTGCTTGGTTCACGTACCATGGGTTCATACAATGTGGTCTGAATGAAAAGAAGAGAAATATAATAAGGAAGGTCTCCTTTGACTTAAACTTGTGCTTGGTCACTCAGTCAAGATCAGGTAGAAAGCAAGCTGACCAAAAGTGCATGGCATGTCTTTCTATATTCATCTCTAGGAAGGCAACTATGGTTGAATATTACCAATTAATGATAAGGTATTTGTGCATTAGCTACCAAGGTGGGTTGACCCTGGCTGGCATCCAGGTGGCCACCCAGCCACTCTCTCAGTCTACTTCCTCAGCGGCACAGGGGAAGAAAATAAGTTGACAAGCTCGTGTGTCGAGAATAAGGACAGGGAGATTGCTCAACAATTAGTGTCATGGGCAAAACAGACTCAACTTGGGGAAGACTAATTTAATTTATTGCCAATTAATAACATAGTAGGATAATGAGAAATGAAACCAAATCTTAAAACACCTTCCCCTCACCCCTCCCTTCTTCCCAGGCTCAACTTCACTCCTGACTCCTCTACATCCTCCTCCCCTCCAAGCAGTGCAAGGGAATGGGGGTTACAGTCAGTTCATAACATTTCATCTCTGCCACTCCTTCCTCCTCACGTTCTTCCCCAGCTTCAGTTCAGGGTCCCTCCCTCAGAATACAGTCCTTCATGAACTGTTCCAACATGGATCTTTCCCACAGGCTGCGTTCTTCAAGAACACCTCCAGCGTGGGTCCTTCCCAGANTGCTCCAGCGTGGGTCCTTCCCAGGCGGTACAGTCCTTCAGGAATGGACTGCTCCAGTGTGGGTCTACCATGGGCTGCAGTCCCTGCCAGAAAACTTGTTCCTGCGTGGGCTCCTCTGTGCAGGCCACAGCTCCTGCCAGGACCCTGCTCCAGCTTGGCCTTTCCATGGGCTGCAGCCTCCCTCAGGGTATGTCTGCCTGCACCAGTGTGGGATCTTCCATGGGCTGCAGGGTGGATATCTGCTCCAACATGGTCCTCCATGGGCTGCAGGGGGACATCCTGCTTCATTAAGGTCTACTCCACAGGCTGCAGGGGAATCTCTGCTACAGCACCTGGAGCACCTCCTGCCCCTCCTTCCTCACAAAGCTTGGTGTCTGCAGGGCTGTTTCTCTCACATTTTTTTCACTCCTCACTCTCACAGCTGCTCTGCAGCTTTTTTCACCCTTTCTTCAATCCATCATCAGAGGAGCCACCAGCATCATGGACAGACTCAGCTTTGGGCAGCAGTGGGTCTATCCTGGAGCCAGCTGGAACTGGCTCTGTCAACATGGAGGCAGCAGAGTCGCTCACCCTGCTGGACTAAAAAGGATCCATAGTTGTTCTCCATCTCTTCTGCCCCTGATGCACAGACATTACAGGCCTTATTGCTACTCTCGGATAATTCACAGTCTGAAGGACTGTCTCCTTCATTTCCTACATCCCCTGCCAGGGATATCAAAATCCCAGAAGAGAATGAAATGGAGAAATGCAGCCAATTGCAAAATGTGCTCATCAGTTGTTAAATTTTAAGTGCTAATATCTGACACAAGAAAATGGAGGACTGTATAGTATGATCTCAGGCATTTTGTACTGGCACATGAAGAATGCAGCTCCACTGATGTTTAAGAAGTCCCCAAGCAGCACTGTTGATCATTTAATGAAAAGTTCTGCTCAGAATTTAATTGCCTTTAAAAGAAAAATAGTTGAACACTATCCTGATTTTTAAAGAGAGGAAAAGAAAGTAGAGATTACACAGTCCCACAATAAGCATTGATCATGCTCATGCTGCAGCCACAGCATTCTGTAAACCCAGTTTTTGAAATGATATGGCAGAGGCAGGAAACAAGATAAATAGGAGCCTGATGTGGTTTCTGTATGAAAGGAACCAAAGAGAATGGGACAGTTTAGCACAGAGAGGAGATGAATAGGAACAGGCAAACTACTGTACTTAAAGTAGTATGTTATAAAGGAAAATGAGATACTTATAGTTATCATAGAGTACATTGAATTATTCTGAAAGGCTGGTAAAAGGAAATACCTTCTACATACCCTGCAATTAGTCTCATTGAATCAAGATAATATCAATGTAAATCCCTAGCATGATCCAGAAGAGGATGCTTCAGAGAGTCCTGCTCCTGATCTGAATCTGAACTTTATAGCTAGAAGGAACTTGAATGTTTCTGTTAAAAAGTGTTAAGATTTGACAGAGAGAGAACATATGCTGCGGAAACAAGCCTACACAAGTTACATCTGTATTTCACATTTATCTGCTTCTCTGCACTATACATGTAGGCCATAGTTCCCATTTAACATGACATCCCTTATCAGTGAAGTCTGAAAAGAAAATGCCATTTCAAAGGAAACCTTTGCCCTTGACAGTGGCAGTGGCCGCAGAGGCAACTGTGATTAAGGACTTATTTGCCTAAGGAGGTCCTTAGGAGTAGAAGCTGTTCTTTAAATGTCTATCTTATTTCATCCAAAATAATGTAGAAGGGTCAGCAAGGCCTAAATCCCAGTGCTTATGCAAACCCTGATAAGTAGTAGGCAGTATCACTCAGTGCAGCATGGAGAACTGCACCCTCATGCTCATTACATGCCATTGATCACGCCATTAGGAACTCCCCTGAAGAACCCACATCAACAAAAATTTCTACCTTGTTAAAACAGAAGGCCAGTCCCCCTTCCTCAGGTGATCTTTCACCCCAGTGTTGGTATGCCAGCAGGACTGTACAAGAACATCCTCCTGCCAGAGTAAATTGCAAAAGATGGTGTGCAATCAAAAATGGTTTGCATTAGTGATAGCTACAGTGGGGCAAAAGCAAACCCCCACTGCAGAAAAGCCCCACCAGAGAACTATGAAGCATTCAAAGTGGGCCAGGATATTTTATTGGTAAGGCAGGTCAATCAACATGTAAATGATTTTAATTAGCACTCTGTTAAACTCTTCACATGCAGCAGCTGTTAGCTCCATCACCAGCAGGTGAGTTTCATAAAAAAAAAAAAGGTACAAAATATTTTCCTGTAACATGAAAACTTGAAAATAAACAATTTCTAAGCTGGCTCTTATATGTAGAGACTTTCACTAGTCATTCATTAGTATGAAGGGCAAACATTCCCGCATCACTGGCAGCTGATTTTTAAGGTAGCTTTTGATCCTTGGGGGGCTAATGATCATTAAATAATGACATATAAACCCAAACCACATTGTGCTGGATAATCTTTCTGCAACCAGACAGTTACATCCACATAATGCAGTGATGTGACTATTGATTACATTACAGGCTAAGCCATGGCTATTTAATTAATTTCTGTTGAGGTCTACTGGGTAATTTGCTGAGAAGTGCTCTGCAGGAAACACTGTGGCAGCTGCTATGTGTTGAGTTCGGGGCTGGTAACTCTGATAGAGACCAGCAGCTGTTCCCCAGGAGACTGGGAGGATGCTAGAAAAGCGAGGATCTCTGCAGGACTGTAAGAGACATCTTCTGTCTTGGTGCAGTCTGGGTGAGATTTACTCATGGGCCAAATGAAGTTGAAAATCTGCTGTTAAGGTAGCTCTGGTTTCAGCACTCATATCTTCAGCCTGAAGTGGTGTCTTTTGCCCTCACATTCCCTGCTTGTTGTCTTCTCCCTAGTTTTGACCATCTCGCATGCTTTTCCCACTTTCTGTTCCCACCACATTGTGGAAGTGCTATTCCATACAGCACCTTGTTATATACTTTCCTATATTACAGGTGAGGGGTGATGCCTTAAAGTGAAGGTCCTTAAGCATGTGCAAGTACCTCTGCCCTATTGATCACAGCAAGATTTATAAACTAAATCCATTAAAAAATTCATGCAATATTTTAGAGCTGCAGCTATCAGTGCCAAAATCCCACATTTAGATCATCCATTCACCACCTCTCAGCTCCTGTCTTAAACCCTTTAGGAGTCTTCTATACAGAAGTGTCTACATCTTCAGTTTTAATTTCATTAAAAGCCTTGAAGGGCTGCCCTTGAGCACTTTACTCTTGACAGAGCTGAGCAGGTTGGTACCAATTTCATGCATCAGCCCAGCTGTTGCTCATAGAGCAGACATTTATCCACACCTCTCCTCTTTGCATGACTCAACACACAAAGCGCTCTGAGTGCCAGCCAGCAAGCTGGATGCTACATAAAGGCCACTCAAGAAGCAGTGTGGATGGCAAAGTCACCATTCCGTGTGCTGCTTTTTCAAGGTGTTAGTTGTCCAGGGGAGGCAGAGAAGTAATACTTTCCTCTGCCAGAGAAAACTTGGAAACATCTCTGAGACAACTAGGTGATGGCAGAGGGAAGGAGGAGAGGAGCGCTCATTACCTCCTGGGGAAGAAGTCCCACTTAGTGTGGAGTAATTATGTATGAAACAGGTCTCAGGGAGAGAGGAAATCCTAATCTTAAGGAGCATCCCTTAAGGAGAGATGGCCTCAAATGCAGGTCTTTCTTCCAGCAAACACCTTGCTAGTTGAGTTTATGGTAAAGGTGCATCCTGTGTAAAAGGGGACATCAGCAGCAGGATGGAGAGGGAGCAGATGTGCACACCCGCATGCACAGGGAACTACACTGGGTGGTAAAAATCACTTGTTCATATCATATCAGGCAGTCAAGGAAATGCTACAGAGATCACCCCCAGGGACCTAAGCAGAACAGCATCTAGGCTGCACAGATTCTCACTGGTATTCAGAGAGGCTCTAGTGCTCCATTGCAGTGGACAGCAGAAGATTTGGGCTTGTAAGTGGGTGAAAAAATTCTTTGTTGCATGAAGTAGCACGCATACATCCTGGAATGGGTTGGACACTGCCCAGACATCTCTTGAACAGAGGCCAGCTCTGCTGGGCCACTGCAGACCCCATTCTGACCCCGGTGTGCTGAGACCCTGCGTTTGCTGCAGGGGAAGCATGGGTCACCGAACCCAGGGATGCAGACGTAGCTCAGATTTAGGTCTATTAGGACCAGGGGTGCTAAGAAGCAGCATGCTGTCAGAGCATGGGCCCTTCTGTGCTCTCCCAGAAGGAGCTTGGCTGCTTTGGACCTTTGCTGGCAGATATTTGGATGCTATAAACAGCTACCATCACAGGTTCTGAAAATTCATATTTGGGCTGAGCGCTGTGTACCTGGGTCCTGAGGAGCTTCCCATGTTCTGGGCACGCAGAAAGTCTGCGGTGGAGCTAGGGATTTGTTCTGAGCCTCAAGCTGGAATGACTGAACCACTTTTCTTCCTTCTCAACTCACTGGAGACAAGAGAAAAATGAGTTTCAGACTTGGCATTTAGTGCTTAGGCAGCCCCTGAGTTGTCATAGATTTAATTCAGGTACACCAATAGTCCACAGACTAAATTGCATCAAATATCTAGGGCTACTGAGGAAAAGTAGCTGGCATTTTTTCACATTTTTATACATGACAAAAATACAAAATTTCACTGAAAAAAGGATCATTTTGCTAAAGCCTTTTCCATTCTTTAGGGGCAAAAAAAATTTGTTCATTTTCATTTGTCAAGTTTTCCTTCTTGTTTTTTAATGCAACCCAGTAATGGATTATGCAGGCTTCATCCCAGGCATGCAATAATTACTCTGTGGATGAAGGATTTACAGTCAGGGCGTTTAATCGGGAACTTTTCACATACACTCATTTTCAAATACATAAATAAATAATCTCAGAAGCAGCTAAACTCAGTATTAGTAGCTGAATTAAACTTGCATATTTCTGAAGTTCACAGTCCCATTGCCTGAGGAAAGAGTAAGAGAGTGTGAGACATTATAGAGCAGCAGAGAAACACTGAATTGGTTGGAAAAGCTGTTTTTGCCTTTTGGTACTAGCACTTGCTGTGACAGCACCCAGCAGAGCTTGGCTTTGGTACCAGAGTGGCATTAAAATGTAATTGCTACAAAGGTGACCAGCCTGATACATGGGCCTATGCTGTGGGGATTTTTTTCCCTGGACATGAAAGAGAAGAGAAAGCCTTAACTGAACCAAGCTGAAATGAAGAGGCTGCAGTCCGTGGTCCAGGTCAGCTTGGAAGAAATGTTGAGTTTAGAAGCCATATTTTGTGCAATCCATTTTGCCCCCTTTTCTATTCACTTATCACCATCTACACAATGACTTGTTAAATCCTCATGGGGATAACCACCATGTAGATTTTTTCTGGCAGCTGAAGTGAAACTTTATTGATTTGACAGCATCTCAGATAAATTGCATACTGATCTAGAATGCAAGATTTCCCTGACAAAAAAAAACACAATTTGAAGGGAACTCAGACAACTCCATCAATAGCGAGTGATACAGCTGAATATCCAGGGGGAATATATAAAGCAATAAAAGCTTTTATGGGGGGTCAGAAGATTGCCTGTAAGGAACATGTGATAAATGTAGATTTCAAAATGCCTCTAAATGTGATTGTGCATGGAAGTTGGCTGAAACAGTGAATTTGACCAATTCTAAAATTTTATTTCAGCAACAAGTATTTGATTATTTGTTCAAAAGGGAGAAGGGGAATGGCACAAGATTGTCAACAGAAATTTGGAAGACAGTCTGAAAAAAACTTCTGGTGGTGTCAATATGGACTTTTCTAGGTTTTGTATGACACTGTGCCAGGCCCAGCCAAGAAGAGACCCATTTTAGGCACAGTGGAATGGAGAAGATAGCTCCTACTTGGAAGAGCTTACTCTGACCAGCTGGGTTTGAGACTCATTTTTCTTTGCCTTTTGGCTTAATGATGTCTATAAATGTATAAAACAGCTCCACTGTTACTATTATTATAGTAGTATCATCATTTACTGTTTGATCTACAACTCTCAATTCACTACTGCTCCAAGAAATGATGCTGAGGTGGAGAAACAGGCTGAGTCTCTCACAGAGTGTTTCCTCCCTGGAGCAGAAGGTGTGTGACTGGAAGCCAGAGTCAGCTTCTTGGTCTGCTCCCAGGGCAGACAGTTTAAACAGGCTTTGTGTATGGAAATAAATAAGTTTTAGAAAGCTGAGAGTGGATCACATCTCTTGGTTCATCAGCTCTAGCCCACGGCGCTCTCAGACACTACTATTCTGAAAAGTCCTTTCAGAAGCTCATCAAGTGCCATCTTCCAGTCTGGTGGGGGTTTTGACCTCACTGTTTAAAGGGCTGATCCAGAATCTAGTTTTGCTAAAGTCCTTTCTTGTGTTTAATTCCCTCCCATCTTTCATCTTCTGAGCATAAGCATGGCAAAATCTTCTAGTCTTTTCTATGGAAAAGAGCTCCCCCACTCCTCTTGCCATCATAGCATCCTATCACAGCACATTTTCTAGGTTAAGTTCATCCTTCTTGAACTGGAATGACCCAACTGTATGCAACATTCCAGTTTAAAACCGTTTCATTATTTATAAGCACTTATAAATAGCAGTTTACCCAACTAATTATTTGACTGAGAACATAAGGTCACAGCCGCCAAAGACTCTCAAACCACCTCTTGCACTAAAAAAACACAGCCAAGAATATATGGCAAGACCATTGGTGAATAAACAATCATAACACTCTCACTTCTGAGCCTTTGCATTTGCCTTTTGGTTGAAAAGGGGATATCTGGGTTCATTTTTGGAGAATCAATCTATTTGGTGACAGTTCTAAACTCATGGTTACATTCCCTTGATCTCTTTTCAATTTAGTATGTGAACAAATAAGTCTCCACTGTAGACTTCTGAAATGATCACTTAGGGTTATCTGTCAATATATTATAGAATCATAGAATCTTTAAGGTTGGAAAAGACCTCTGAGATCATCTAGGCCAACCGTCAACCCAACAACATCATGCCTACTAAACCATGTCCTGGAGTGCCACATCCACATGTTTTTTGAACACCTCCAGGGACGGTGACTCCACTGCCTCCCTAGGCAGCCTGTTCCAATGCCTCACCACTCTTTCAGTAAAGAAATTTTTCCTAATATCCAATCTAAACCTCCCCTGGCACAACTTCAGGCCATTTTCCCTCGTCCTATTGCTAGTTACTTGGGAGAAGAGGCCAACACCCTCCTCACTACACCCTCCATTCCAGAAGTTGTAGAGAGCAATAAGGTGTCCCCTGAGCCTCCTCTTCTCCAGACTAAACAGCCCCAGTTCTCTCAGCCGCTCCTCATAAGACTTGTTCTCCAGATCCTTCACCAGCTTCGTTGCCCTTCTCTGGACATGCTCCAGCATCTCAATGTCCTTCTTGTAGTGAGGGGCCCAAAACTGAACACAGTGTTTGAGGTGTGGCCTCACCAGTACCAAGTACAGGGGAACAATCACTTCCCTATATATATTGGATTGCATTTGTTCAACAGGTGGGCTGAAGATGGAAAATGATTAATTATGTCCATATTTTTCAGGATGGTGTTCATTAGCCTTCATGGCAAATTAAGACCTTCCCTGCTTCAGTAGTCCCACACCAGCATCATCTCAAATGTAGTAATAACTTACAACTGATAAAAGAAACACCAGCCATCTAGTGGGTGGTCTCTAAACAGGGAACCAGAAGACAGACTATTCCTAGCTTGCTTGCCTATGTGATGTGGTTTAATCCCAGCCATCAACTAAGCACCACACAGCTGCTCACTTGCTCCCCCTGCAGTGGGATGGGGGAGAGAATCAGAAGAGCAAAAGTGAAAAAACTCATGGGTTGAGACAAGGACAGTTTAATAGGTAAAGCAAAAGCCTTGCATGCAAGCAAAGCAAAACAAGGAATTCATCCACTTCTTCCCATCAGCAGGCAGGTGTCCAGCCATTTCCAGGAAAGCAGGGCTCCATCACATGTAATGATTACTTGGGAAGACAAATGCCATCACTCCCAATGATTTTTCTTCCTGCAGCTTTAGATGCTGAGTGTGTGTCATATGGTATGGAACATCCCTTTGGTCAGCTGGGGCCAGCTGTCCCAGCTGTGTCCCCCTCACAACTTCTTGTGCCCTGCCAGCCTACTCTGCTTGTGGGGTGGTGTGAGAAGCAGAAATGGCCTTGACTCTGTGTAAGCACTGCTCAGCAGTAACAAAAACACCTCTGTATTATCAACACTGTTTTCAGCACAAATCCAAAACTTAGCCCCATACTAGCCACTCTGAAGAAAATTAACTCTATTTCAGCCAAAACCAGCACACTATGATATGAATAATGATTCTTTTACCCCTCAGTTGGTTTTGTGCATATATGTATATTTTCTTCTTGCCTTGTCTCCTTGGATTTTAAGGTGATTGGGGCATAAAAAACTATGTTAGCAAGTAATTTGGCCGAACAGGTATGTAACCGTAGAGCAAAACTGTCAGAACTAGGGACCCAAGAGCCACCTTATTCATCTCTCATTTTATATAGCACAAATTGTTCTATGCATTTTGTTCTAATCTGATTCAAAGCACCAAAATCCCATTAGCAGCCAGAGCACTTATGTTTCTTGTTCAGTTTTGTTCAAAAGCAATCCAGTTTGCTTTCCCCAAAACCATTCCAATGAATGCAAACCAGACTTTGGTAAGTAGAGGTGGTCAGGAGACTTGCTTGAAAACTGCACCCCTGCTCTGAGCTAAAGCACTAGCGTATACCCATATGCTCTTTCATTGTATTGTACATTGTAAATGATCTCAGGCTGGAGCTTTCAAAAGCTAAAGCAACATAAATAATCTAGAAAGACGGGGCAAATAGGAATACATGAACAGAAGAGAGGTAGATTAAAGGTATGCTTCATATAATGAAAAAACATTAGAGCAAGCCTATGTGCAAAGCCAACCTTATTAATCAAAATATGTCCATTTGGGAATGTTTGCAATCTTGATAGAAAATGCTGGCATTTCTGAGTTTTTCTCTTCGTGATAATTAATTTTTTCTCCTTCACTGGGACACAAACCCAAATATTAAAATATTAGGATCTGGCGTAAGCCACAGTTTCCCCTTTTCAGTCCGTAACAAGACCTTTTTTTCCAAAAATACGCAGACTGGACATTGTTATCATTTTCTGCCAAACATCCTGTTATTTTAGTTTGTAGTTTTTAATAAGTAAATAATTTTGGGCACATTGGGCCAAAAATTGTCATTTGCATCTTGCAACTCCAAGAAAGAGACAGTAATTCAGAAGACAATGGGAAAAACTAGATCAGAAACAAGATCTCCAGACGTCTCCTCTCCAGCACCAAAGCCTTCTGACCACAGCTGTTCCTGACTACCAAAGCAGGACTTAATCACTGGGAATCAAAGATCTCAGTGATGCAAGTTGCATCTCCCTGTTCCTTCTTCAGATACTATAGAAAGTTGTTGACATTTTGGAGTGAAGTAGGAGAGAGTTGTGCTGAAAACTAGCTTATTCCAGAGAACCCACTTAATTTACTTGAAATCTTTTGCTTTCCTTGGATTTGTTCACTGAAGTGGTAACTTGTGAATCTGTCTTATTAGGCATTTGCTTTTTGCCATTAGGTGTGTAACGCTTTTTGCCAGCCACTGTCACACATGTTAACGTTTGTATATAGTAAATGGAGGCTTAGCAATTGCGTATCATCCTCTACCCTGGAGAACGAAAAAATGATGATTCCTGATGCACACAGATGGCTTTTTATCTTCAGGGAAATACGAAGCAACTCTCTTTGCACCAGCCTCTGATGCTGTTAATGTTCATAATTACAATATGTTTTCATAACAGCATATTAAGTTTTTTTCTTCTTTATGAGCATTTTCATTAGCCTTTGTTTACTTTCTAAAATGAACCCAAGTTCATTTTAGTTTGCTGCCACACTTTCTTAACTTTTCTTCACACTTGTATTTTAAACAAGAGCAAATGACTGCTGAATGGTATCACCTCCCTGTGAGGCTACGGGGCCGGAGGTTTGCAGGTTATAAGGTAGGTGTATCGCTTGCCAGGGTCAGGCACCTGGCAGCAGGTAAAAGGTCCCATATAATCAAGGCTGTCCAAAGATTGTATGTGTGCAAAAGGTTGTGTGTTCTCAGAACACTCACCTGTTGGTGTCTAGACTACTTTGTTTATAAAAAGAAGGTTAAAGAGTGAAAATAATCTCTCCTCTCTGAGGCATCTAGATGGAAGATGAATTTAGCTCATTTTCTTTGCACCATCAAGACATATCCAGTGGTATATCAGAAGTACCATACACACACCTTGTGAAAGCCTCAAGAGTAATGCAAACCCAGGAGCTTACATATGAAAGCAGCAGGAACATTCAGGAAGACAACGTTTCAGCCTATCAGTCTTGATAAAGGCCCAGATGGGTAAAAATGTCAGCTTTATGTGTGTTCCAGCCACTCTCAATCAATCTACTTTCGTATGTAGGTTACTGAGTGTGTCTTCCCCAAAGCCTTGAAGGCTTTAAATCTTGTGCCCAGAGTGATGACATTATTTTCATGATAAAATTGATCCAGGCAGACATCAACTTTCATTTTCATGGTACCAGACTGGTGGGATTGTACTTTTCAGCTCAATGGTTCTAGAAATTCACATTGCAGTGGTGATGTATTAAATTGATTCTCCTTTGCTTTATATATGGCTAATGCTGCAGGGAGAAGTGTAGTTTTTTTTTTTTCCTTTCTGCCCACATTTGGTATGATGTAACTGAATTGCTCAAAACTGGGGGAATTTAGTAATCTTTCCACAAGGTCTTATAGTGAGTGCAATTAGTGTATTATAATTCAACCATTGTATTATTAAATGCACTGAAAAGGATTTAGTGATGAAGGGAGAAAAATAACATTTTAGGGCCTGATGTGTAGCATGCTTTCCCTGTTTTCTTGTCTTTTCTTACATCTGGTTCTGTCCCTTTGTTTTCTCTTGGAAGTTCCACCTCGACTCCTATGGCCTCTACTGCCATCATATACTGAATTTATAACTCATCTCATAAAAACCTTTTTGTCTCCTTCCCATCTTTTCCCATTTATTGCAAAACACTGTTTATCAGCTCCCACCTCTTGCTCATCCCAGACAAGGATGTCTGGCAAGTTTTCCTGTCCTTAGACTCTTCACCACCAGTTCCTTGCCAAATCCTCATACAGTAACACAGTTCTGGGCATCACAAAAGTGAACTATATGACAAAATCACTAAATGTCTTTACTGCACAATAGAAAATGGAAGGAAATCTGCAAGCAGGTAACAACCTCTGTTCAAGGGAGCAGACACAAAGTTCAAATATGGTGTTGTCCAGTTAGGTGGTGGTTTTCATAGTGTGAGGGCTCCTTGGCAGTCAAGCCAAGGGGTTGGGAAAGGGGTTGGAGTGGGAAAGGCAGGAAGCTGCTCTCGACACCATCACACATCTCAGAAGCCCTGGGGATTTTCAGGCCACTGGCCAGTTTTGGTTTATATCCATCTTCTTGTTAGATATTGAAATAACCTTTTATGTGACATACTCTGAACTTGAGGAATTTACCCACAGATTTAAACCTTCACTGATCCATATGGGATTGGTCAATGAGTGGTGTCTTTCTGTCACCTTTAATTCCATTCTATTTTACAGAGATTCCTTCTCAGAAAATAACTGCAAAATTAAATACACTTTAAGGTTTTTAAACTTTTATTGAGGATTTTATAGGCATAAATACATGCTTCCATATTTATATGTTAGTGTCATAACATGTCCACACATCTATGATACCTAAAATTGATACATTGCAGAGAGAATATCATTCTTCTTAAATCCTTGAGGCATTGAAAACATTTCCAGGGGATGCCTTTTGGTTTCTGTAGAACCTGGCTGCTTCCATCTCTATCAAAGTCTGTGACACTTCTCCTGAGGATTTGCTTCTGCAGAAACACAGGTGTTAATTCTCAGCAACTCTGCTTGTCCAACCTGCTGTGAAAATTACAGAAACTCAGAGCTGTTCTAATTTATTCTGTGCTTCCCACTGCCTCAAAGGGAGCAGCTCTCCAATATTGTCCCATTTCTTCTCTGTTTTTCTTTTCCTGATGTCTCTTGGACTTTACAACGGAGATAGAAGTCATAATGCTGCATATCTACCAAAAGCAGGGAGTCCCTGAGTGCAACAACTACATCCTACTGTGAGATCCTCTGCCACCAAAGCCCCTTAACCTAAGCAAGTTAATACAAAGGTTCCCTGAAGTAGCAGAGTCTCAAGTCCATTTTTTTTAAGAGAAATGCTTGTTCAAGAAGCTTGTAAAAGTGGGAGTAAACGTTGATATTCAATTCTAAAAGGAAGATGAAAAATTCCTTTCCTTACTGAGCAATGTTTTAGCTACTCAGGCAGACCTTTTATGCTTATCTGAAACAGGAAGGAATATTAGGATGTTATATACGCTTCCCATTTCACTAGCCTTGTACTGGAGTTTCATAGCTAGACTTTTCCAAGGTAAGTCCATAATTTAAACAATGCTGGAACATCAAAACATATCAAGCTTCCCTTCCCAGGACCACAGGATGCCTTAAAGCCTAGATCCAAATCCAAACTGCCCCAAAGTTCTGAGAAGCTCAAATATGGCCACATTATTGATTAAAAGTGGACTTTTTCTCATGTAACTCCCTAAGTCTGGTGACTGCTTAGATGCTGACACATAGAATTATTTGACTGGGAAGCCATTGCATCAGGGGCACAGAGAGAGTTGTCTATCATACTTGAAGCAAGTCCATTGATAGCTGAGGCTTTTCAGGCCATTCTGGATTAAGGACTTTTAGTCAATTGATTGGTAGGAATATTCTGATTAGTCATATGCCAGTCCTGACTCTATGCTGATGGCTTCAACACTGTCATCCTTCCCATTCTTTAGCATCTACCTTCATTCCACTTCTAAGCTATCAATCTTCCTTCTCCTAGTCCTTTCTTTCATCCTATTTTCCTTCAAAATTCTCTCTCCTTTCCTTTTTCTTGTCTTTCTTAACCTATTAGAAAGAAATTGAACTAACATGACATTCACTACTGCCATGGCACCCATCTTCATGGCGGACCACATCCCTTCCCAATACTGTATCTGGATTGTTTTTATAGATTTATGGCACAGATTATATTCCACTGTCTGTGTAGTATAGCACAACAAGGCCTGATTTTTCAGTTGGCCCTTACGAATTATGGATAACTATTACTCATGATTAACAATATTAAAATCTCTAGAGCATCCCTTTTCAGTAAGATCTTGGTCCAAAGATCACCAAAGCTAGAGGAAGGACTCCTGATGATGTGAATGGTCCTTACATTAGATCTGGGCACTGTGATTGATACAGCCCAAAATGAGAACTCAACACTTGGGAAGTCAATGCGCACTAAATCAAATCTTTTGAGGATGAGTCATCACTATACTCAGCTCTGCTCAGTGACATTTAATAATAGTGTTATGGATTTCCCAAAGTAGCCTTTTATATCTGCATAAAAATGTAAAGACGCAAATACCGAATCAGCTTGTATAATGAAGAGGGTAGAATTGTGCAGCTTTTACCACTGTGATTCTTTTATCTCCTTTCAATTTAACATTCAGAGTTGGTGCTTTTGAAATAGAAAGCAGTTTTCTTAAGGGATAACAACACTGCAGGGCTTGGAATTACACAACTGAATAAGAATATTGAGAAGGCTGCATACATCTCCCAGTCAAACACTTCCAAATAACCATCATCGGTAACTGAACGTAGTCCCCCAGCCCATCTTGTTGTGAATATGGCTTTCAGAAACTACTGGCTCGTGCAACATTGTTGCAATAAAAATATTTATTTATAGACTTTTAATAGTTTCTCTGCCACAGTCGCAAATTCTGACTTCATTCTCATGCCCCACTAGAGCATTATTTGTTTATGGAAGAAGTACAGAAATATGAGGGAAAACAACCCATTAAAAAAAAAAAAGTCTATTTGATTTCATCACTAGGTATGTACTACTTTGTGGTTTTCCAAAGGATGATGTAAAGCATCAAACCACAGTTGTCCAATATATCCTGCAAATTCTGGGATTTCAAATAGGCTGGTAGATGCTAACATCTCCCAAGACCATGACCTGCTGCTGGAAGAGAAGTGGTGCTGAGTTTCCTGAGGTCAGCTCCAGTGGGAGACAGAACTCATCTGGCCTTTTGTGGGTTTTGTGTTGTCCATTGTGCACAGGAGGTCTCTGCCCAGTCAAGCACTGAGAAAAAAGACCTGGGAAGGGCTGTATAAGAGGAAGCCCGTAAGTAAGATTTAAAAAAAAAATGCCAGTACAGGAAAAAAACATGAGGTGGATGGGCACAGTGTGGGGGACGAAGTTTTGTAGTGACTGAGTCCCAAGAACTCCACACTTTGGAATACGAATTAGAGAATAATCCACAGTGAAGCATGGTCTACCTAGTTAATGTGAGACTGACTAGATCACTACAGACATAGTGGTCACTAGATCACTGCAAATGTATCAGTGACTGTAAACAAATATTACTATTATTATTAGAGTCTAAAAACGAGGATGGATGAGCTGAAATGCCTGGCTTAAAATGAATGTATTCCTATATATGCACCTACCATTTAGGGGCATAAAGATGGTCAGTAGAGACATTGCAATGTTATGATACAAAGGAGACTCAGTCAACAAGCTGATTTGTTTTTTTAAAGTATTGGGGAATATAAGATTAAATAATCATCTTAGAAATAACCTGGGACATGGCTTGGAATTCCACGCAGGTTAGGAATGCAGCGTTATATTCTTCTACAACCTGCTGAGGAAGGGAGATTAACAAATCTGTGAAGGCATACAATGATCAGATGCTCCCACATAAACATGCTACACCTCTGAGTCAGTTGTACTGCAAGGGCTAATTTTTAGACATGAGAAACAACTCCTCCTCAGAGCAGCTAGTCTGAACATTCACAAGAAGAGGAGTAAATGGTAGCTTTACCCAGTTTTAAGTAGGATTTAAAAAAAGGTCCAAGATGCAACTGTGAACCTGTAATAGTGACTATAATGCATCCAAATTCAGTGTCTTTTCCTGTCAGAGGGAAAATTTAAAAATCCACACTACGTAACATTTGATTTTTAAAAGTAGAGCTACATAAAAATGAGCAAATAATTTAAAGCAAAATAAAGGGAGCTGCTGAAACGGATAAAATGCTTTTTGCTGTTGTGGAAGCTGTCTAAAGACTCCACATCAGAAGCTCAGGTTAAAGGTATGTTACTCCAAATAATCCAAATATGCCAGTATGGATAAATGTCAGAATAAAGGAGACTATTATGAATAAAAAGGCATTTGTCAAAAAAGGCAAATTCATGCATATATGAGGAAATAGACAAAACCTTTTAAATATAAAATATTTATCTAAATATATATATGCATGCTAAAATATAAAACACACTGATGCAAGACAAGAAAGACTGAGCAGCATCTACCTCTATAGCAAGCAGAAAGCCTACAAGAAAGTTAGTGGGATCAAAAATAGTCAGACAAGCACATCACAAAAAGCTGACTTATTTGTATTAGCATGCACATCAGAAGCCAGAGAGTTTTCACACCAAAGTAACCCTACATGGGGAATGAGCGTGAAAGATGTATTGCAAGAAGTGTCAGTGATGATGTTTCAGAGAATTTAATAATTCAAATTGTAACAAATCAGGAGGTAGGATTTTTTTTTTTTTTTTTACCCCAAAACTCAAAAAGAACTCAAATATAAAGTTTATCACAATTAATTTTGGTTTGAACAATAGTTTAACCTACAGTCCTGTTTCATAACACAGGACTGAAAAACAGCAGCTATGACACTAGTTTTTAGAAAAGCCTTGCAGGGGTGTTTCTGGGAAATATAGACCAGTAAACCTGGCTTCTGCACCAGGAAAATGCTCAAAGCTATAATAAAGAGTGGAAGTGGCAGAAACAGGAATAAATAAATTTGGGGAAAAGTCAGCACCTGAATCTGTGTTGAAGAAGTCAGGAGTGTACCAGTAAGTCGCATTCAGTTCACTTAGTAGGCTTTATTTGTAGCTACCAAGCATGATGAAACTTCCAGCTCACAAACACACTAGATTTTCAAGTGATGGAAGATGGATGTCTTTTCTGGTTTTATAAGGCAGCATATGATGATTTCCCAAGGCTCTCAGTGATGTCCCTGTCTCCACTCCACCAAAGCAAATGGTAGTCTTGTTAGGAGCAGGACAAGGCTGGGAGCTTTTAAGTTTTTTCTGTTTTGCCTATGCATTTGCAGAGGCACATCTTCCCTCCCCTTGTACTGCTTCTGTATGCACTTTATTTATCATCTTTCTTGTCTTCATTTTAATGAGCTATTTTTATTTCAATTCTATTTTTCAGTGGCGTATCACCCAAAGTGCCTCTGCAGGAGAGTGGGGCATACTGTGCCCTTTATAAATTAAGTATTAATTACATGATTAATTATTATTACGTTCAGTTCCCTGGAAGGTTTTATACAAAGACAGTTAAAATGCATATATTCTCTAAGGTACATCTGTAGAGTGATTATGGACTTCATGCTTGTACAAAGCTATTGATTTCTCTCATGTACGCTAGTCTATAATACCATGTTCTGTTCCAAATAGACACTATTTTAATATGTTTCTCCTCTTTATGATCAAGTTTTGTATAAAATTTTATGGAAAGGAAAAAAGAAAGCTGCGTAATTTCTCACGTGTAGACAGAAATTTGTTTCCTGGAAAAAACCTGTTCCCTTAGGAAGCAGGGAAATTGCACTTAACCTTTGCTTTCATTAGTTGCTCTATATTGCCATTTTGCTTCCATGCAACACAATGATGACATTAATGAACGCTGCAAGAAGCAAAAGGATTTGCACTCGTAGGTGAACTCATAAGAAACCTTGCAGGTATTTTTAAGCAAGGTCTGCTTTGGCTGTCTTTGCCACCTCTCTTTGCCACCTCAATAACAGCCTTGGGCCATGGGGAGTTTACACTCCGTAATTTATTTCAGAGGTGCTTGTGAACCCTTTTGGATTTTTGTGCTTCCTGTTATTTATCAATTTCTCCTTCAGAAGCTGAAGAGCAGTGCCTGCATCTTGGAGGTTGAGTACAGGCTGAGGGTCACCCTGTGCTCGCGCCACTACTGGGGCTTCACAGCATTCAGAGAAAGGAACCTCCCTCCAACCATTTCCTCCTTTTCAGTAAAGCTAAGAGGGCAGAGGCTTAAGAAAACCCCAAAAGAAAGAGGTGAGATGAGGGCTATGGAAATCCAAGGCAATGGAGGGGCACAGACGGTATGGGGCTGGAGAAGCTTCCCCATGGAGCTTCTCCAGGAGCAGCTCTCCAGCATGATGTCATGGTTTAACCCCAGTCAGCAGCTAACCACCACATAGCTGTTCCCTCACCCTCCTCCTGCCCAGTGGGATGGAGGAGACAATCGGAAAAAAAAAGCAAAACCCATGGGTTAAGATAAAGGCAGTTTAATAGGACAGCACAGAAAGAGAAGATGATGATGATAAGAATAATAATAATAATGATAAAAGAATATATAAAACAAGTGATGTACAATGCAGCTGCTCATCACCCACTGACCAATGCCCAGCCCGTCCCCGAGCAGCAATCACTGCCCCCCAGGCCAACTCCCCCCAGTTTCTATACTGAGCGTGACGCCATATGGTATGGAATAGCCCTTTGGCCCGTTTGGGTCAGCTGTCCTGGCTGTGCCCCCTCCCAGCTTCTTGTGCCCCTGGCAGAGCATGGGAAGCTCAAAAGTCCTTGAGTGGTGTAAGCACTGCTCAGCCACAACTAAACCATCAGCGTGTTATCAGCATTATTCTCATACCAAATCCAAACCACAGCACTATGCCAGCTACTGGGAAGAAAATTAACTCTATCCCAGCTGAAACCAGGACACAGCTTGAACATGTGAATGAAAGTGCTGCCGGAGGGGGCTGCCTTCAGTTCACAGGTCACTCCATCCAGCAGAGCCAGTGTAGGGAAGGAAGGGTCACAGGAAACACAAGCACCGGGGCTCAGGGGCCAAACCAGCTGCCCTTACTTGCCTCTGGTGCCTAGATTTGAGGCACTGTCCCATTACACATATTGCAGTAGCACATGAAGCACCATCCAAAAACATGCAGTCTGTGCTCCACACAGTCACTGGAGGCAGAAAGTGGCAGGAGAGGAAAGTCATCATAGGCAACACAACAGGGGAGCAGGGCACCTGGAGGACTGGGGTGATCGGTGACAGCAGCAATACCTTCATTGCCCTTCTCTGGGGCCAGAGAGATCATCTTCAGCTCCTGAAGCCTGGCCTTGCTGGCCCTGAGCCAGCCCAGACCCTCTGCTTCAGCTCTGCCCCCCATGCCAGGGGGCTGCTGGTGAGCCACCCCACCGCAGTGCTGCTCAGCAGCTTGGCCACACACCGGCCCATGCCACCACCTCGGCAGCATATCCAGGAACAGCCGCGGCCAACAGTAAGTATCATTTGTAAAGCAGGGATGTTCATGGGCTCAAACTTTAAGCTCTGTCCCTAAAATGAATTGGAAGCATCTGGCTGTTTTGCTGTCGGTGGGTAATGATGCAGCCCTGTCGCAAGCCCAGATGTGATTCTACATTCCTGCAGCTGTTCTGGTGGGAGTTTCAACACCCAAAACATCTGCTACTGGGAATCAGAGGCACGATACTTACATGATCTTTTAGGGCTGTTATTTTTGTATGTTTGTGATTTTGTTTTTTCCTTTCCTTTGGAAAATACATTTTATTTATGTAACGTCATTTTCCATTTGTCCAGCATTGACTGCTCCCCCAGTGAGAGGGGATCCCCACATAAAGTTGTGTAACACATCTGCAGCACCAGGCACGAAACGCAGCAGATTTCAGGGTGTTGCAAATGAGGTTTATGGGGGCTGACGCTTCGGAACATTATGGTCTGTCATGTAAATATATATGTAGGGAGCTGCTAAAATGAAGTAATTACTGTTTGTTGTATTATGTGTATTTAGACCATCTTAATAACACAGAAATGCCCATCTATTACATATTTAGACTATGGGAGAAAAGGCTGTTTTGTCATCCAGTAGTTACTTACATCCATTAAAAAAAAAAAATCACCAAAGCAAAAGAGATGAGAAGACCATACCATGACTTTACAAGGACAATAAAGGGAAGATGAGAATGTGCAGGAGAAAGTGAACTCTGGGCCATGGGGAGGTGGTAAAGCCTTATAATGCCCAGACTGATCTGCTGAATTTTGTAGGGGGAAAAAACACAGTCTGGCTGGGACCTCTAAATTCCAGGATTAATCCTGAAGTGAAAGTTCATGATTGTATTACTCAAACCCATTAGAAACAGATTTTCTAATGGAAATGCTGACTTTGCACTGTAAAACAAGCAGTCGATATTATAATATCTTATTTCCTGTTACCATGGACAGTTAATACACTGAAAAGAAACAGAGGACCTGGAAAATTTATACAAGAGACCACGTCGTGCCATTTGTTACCACGCTGTTAATTACACTTCAGTTCCCACAGTGTGACTTGGCACAGGCTCACCAGCCCCCTGCATCTGGAAGCCATTCCCTGCCCTCCCACTTCAGGCAGTTGATCCCATGCCTTTTAGGCACTGCAGAGGACACACTACCCCGCCAAGTCTTCTACATGCTGATCAACTCCCAAACACCCAGGAAAGTGATAATAATCATCGTGCCCCTGGTCCCTGTATTACTGTATAGAAGTGAGGTGCTGGGGCTGGTGAGAGGGTCCATCCTGGGGACCGGGCAGGCAGCACCATACCCAGGGGAGAGGGAAAAAGCCAGAGCAGGTGGTAGGAGAAGTTGGGGACATCAAGGACAAGGTGGTAGGGGTGGCAAGAGTATGGGGCAAAAAGGCAAGGAAGGACAAGATGGGAAATGTAGGCCAGAAAAGGAAGGAAAGCAGCCTGGAAAAACTGCTGCCCTCACTAACTTTGCTTTATTCATGCGCTGCATGGTGGGGCTGCCTGGAGAAGAGACGCTTCTGGACAGGGTAAAGGCCCCTGGGACAAATTGGGAAGCCCTGAATTATCCGCCCCAGCGTTGGGAAGAAATGAGGTAATGGAGTTGAAGGGGGAGGTGTGGGAAGCAGAGGAGAAGGCACATCAAAAAGACCAAGCAGAAATATTCTCTTCTTTTGCAGTAGGGGAGGAAGCCCTGATTTAACTTTTCCATGTTTTCTTTGGATTGTTTTCAAGCGAGGCACCCTGGGTTGCATGCTACATCTCAGGCAAAGAAACTCCAGCAAAGCAAGCCCAGTTCCTCGCTTTGGCATCTCAGTCAGCAGTAATTTATATTGCTGTTCCTCCTTAATAAAATCCATCGTGCACTCCAAAAGAGTAACTAGGACACTTAGTTTTTATTCCACATGCATCTCATTTGTCTTCAGCAGGTTCTTCCATAATCTCATCATTATTGCAATCACCCTCTGAGGACAGCTGACTTGCATTAATCAGCTAGGCCTCTCATCCCTCACTAGATTCTTTACAGTTTTACTGTGCCCTTGGGCATCCTAACTTTACTTGAAAAATTAATAAACCTCCCCTCTCTTATCTTACCTTATTAATGTCTGTCTTTGTAACCCATTATCCCTGCATCTCTTCAGTGACCATTTGAGGATGTGGTTACCACCAAAGGATTGTGCCCTGGTGAGGCAGCACACAAGAGTGCCCTACATAATTGGAAAAAAAAAAAAAAAAAAAAAGGGGTGGAGGTGATGAGAGAAAGAAGGAAAAAGGCCATAAAAACTTTCAAGTCTAACATCATTGTTTACAACACAGAATAAAAGTAGGGGACTTTCTAAGAACCCAATATAGACTATTAAGACTCATCAAATAGATCCTTCTTATTCCTCATGTCATGTAAGCAGATCCTTGCCCTGCTAGCCCCCTATGCATACCCTGGCTGCCACCCTTCCTTTCCTGCTCTCCCTCCATCTCATGCACCCTATTAAACCTGATTCGTTCATTTTAGATGTTTTGAAATCCTGGTACATTAATCACTTGTGTTTGCACACACTTTATGTGGGTTGTTGGTCATGGTCTGTAGTTATACTGGCTGTCTCCCTTGCTTACTTAAAAGTACAATCCAATTGAAAATAAAGATTTTGCAGGTTTGCTCATTTCACACAGCGATAGCAGCTGGTAAGTGTCTTTTGCAATTCATCAGAGGCCTCCCAGACCACCTGCTCTTGGCATCCTGCAAACAGCTGGCTCTGTGTAAGTACCATAAGCTATTATTTTACTCAATAAATAATGAAATAAAGAAAGCAAGCAGGACAAAACCACGTCTTTGTAAATAACATACATTCATGACTAGCCATCTCTCCTGTTTCAGAGAAGAAGAAAATCAAGTTAAGATCCTTTGCTGGATTTAGCAGTACCTTATGACAGAAGATGGAAATAAATCAACACCAATACATAGGGCTCTGTATTTTCTTTCTCTCTTTCTTTTTGAAACCTGCTCTATTTCTGAAAAAGCCATAGGGAGCTTTTATGAAACTTCAGCTAATGTCACCAGATGTCCCACTATTGAGAGGTGACTCTCGGTCTTTGAAGGACTGCCCCACTTAGGGTTTTTTGAAATGAACTTCTGTCCTCTCTGGTCCCAAGAGTAGGTACAAGGTCACTTTCTCCTCCCCAGTGCTCTGCTGCCTGTGAGGCTGCTGCTGGGTCTCCTCTGGGCAGGAGATGGGCTGGAGCTGAGGTCGGAAGGGCCACGGGCTGCCAGAGCTGGAGCACAAAATGCATCCCTATGACTGGGAAGGAATTTCAGAGGTGAGAAGGAAGAAGAAGATGATGGGGGAAATGGTGCCAGAATATTCCCCCTGAAGGTGAATCAAGGTTTTAATAGGAAAGTACTGTATTTTGGGCACAAAGCCTGTATCTCTTGAAGACTTTTTTTTTTTTTTAGTCTATGAATTCTACAAGGTGCATCTAACAGATTTCATGCACTACAAACAAAGGCAATAAATAAATGCAATCCGTTGCACGAATGATTTATAGCAGCACAATTTAAATTTAGGGTCTGATTTATCTTATTTTTTTTTTAAATGGCCTCCTGTTTTATGTTTGCCATAAACCGAGGATGCAAGAGATGGCAGTTGGAGATCTGACTGCTGCAGAGAAAACCAAGACGTTCAGTGCCTGACACGGTTTGCAGACACAGAGCTACTCTTTCTCCCGCAGAGGAAAGCCTTGCTCGGCAGGCTGTATCATTCCCTTTAATGGCAGTCCTCTTGTAGTAAGATATTAATCACTGTGAGAAAGGATGCCTGACCCCAGCTCCTGTTATTGCAAGTGAGGACAGGGAGAGGAGTGTTTAAAAGCAGGCTTTTAATATCCTGTAAAAAAATACTTGCGGTGGTTTTCAGAAAAAGTATTTTCTCCCTCTTGCCTTGCAACCACTGTATGGGATTTGCTACTGAAACTGCAGACTGAGATATCATCCCTTCTCCTTAAATCACATGGAGCAGCTGACTCCGAAAGGGGGGTGGAAGGGAAGGAACCCTTGTTTGATCCCATCTGTGCCAGGCAGCGCAGCTGAGCTGGCATTGGGATGTTTTAGTTTGCTCCTGTCATAGATCAGTGGTGAGTTAATACCTTTCTGACACGGCATGTAGCCAGGAAGGGGGTACACTGCCTCAGAGAGATGTCTCTGATGGGCCCCTTAAAATCCTGTGATTGACAGGGCCATGCCATGAGCTTCTAACGAAGCATTTAAATGCCCCAGTAAGTACAGCAAATGTGCATGACATCCCTGCAATTTTTTCTGTTTCATTTCAACCTTCCTGCCCTTTCCAGTCTCTCTCTCCTCTTGTTTCCAAGAGCAGTCAATTCCAGAGGCCAATTCACACGTAAACATGAGATGCAAACAAACCTGCCCACCACTTGCATCTCCTTTCAGTAGGTGCTGGGGACAAACGGCCACAAAGAAAAGTCTTAAGAAAACCCTGATACGAACAACACCAGTGGCTGGTTTCTGATAATGCTTTTTAGGACTGGTTTCCAAGCCTGCAACATAGCAGACCATCTCTTTGGGCCGTTGCTATTCCAGCAGCAGATGGTCCATTCAGGGAGCATGGCTGGCTGAAGGCCTTATGGAGGGAACCCCTCACTCCAGCCTCTGCAGGCAGTGTTTTTCTGATGAAATGGGAGTGAAGGAGCAATGGGCTTTGACAAGCATTGAGCAGCTCAGCTGCTTCAATGAATCCTGCGAGGTCTCAGGAGAAAAATAACAGAATGGGTGGCAGCATGTCTGTGGGTGTCAATGGGACCTGGAGAGGGTGGAGAGAAAGATTTAAATTGGTCTCAGATACTGAAGGTTTTGTGACTCCCCTCCTGTGGCATTTATATACTTTTGCCACTAAAGAGATGTGTACTGTCCTACTGAACATTATGGCGGTATTAGCAGTGGTTTCTTGTGTTTGCACCAAACTGGAGCCTCAAGCAAAAGCCCAAACCTAAATGTTTCTCCATTCTGTGTATCAGATTTTCTTTATGCCCTATATCTTGCAGCTTTTTCTTTTTTTGCCACTAAGCATTTTCTGAAACTTGTGGCTAGAAGCTATAGTTTTTATGATATTTTTAGTACACTGCATGGTTGTTTAAAGTGCACCTTATAAAACTTCAGTCCTCAGCCAGCTCCCAATAAACTGGTTCTGTTTTACATCAACAGGCTTCAAACCTTCCTTGCCATTCCCCACCCTCCCCTTTTAATAACGAGACAATCTATAGCAACAATTTCTCCTGCATGTGCTGATGCAGCCTACTCAGAATTCAAGACAGGAGGCTTTTACTTTACTTTATTATTTCACCAAGACTAAAATCCTCCAGATACTATTTTTATTTTTAAGAGCAGCCTGGGTAAACACTGAAGATGGAATTAAGAATTTTACTCTTGACAGAAAGAAGCTTGAATAAAATGAACATGGGACATAGCATAACCTAGCCACGAATCTGAAAAAAATAGCTAGCAAAAAAAAAAAAAAAAAGCTGGCAATTCGTTATGAGCACAGGCTTTCTCTATAAGTCAGGTTCCAAACATCCTGAGACACATAGGCAGTTCAGATCTCACTTCTGGTCTGGCCAAATCTGTGGTCAAACTGATCTTCCGACATTAGTTTTGAAGAGTTTGGCTTTACAGCTAGCAGCTTGTGTTTTTCTATAAAAAGCAATGATGGGTAAAGCTCAAAGGGTGTCAGTTTTGGTTTACATCTATCCTTCAATGGCAAGGATATTTCTTTGAGAGTTCAGTGAACTACTGTGAGCGCTTAGATCTGCAAAACTGGGTTAGAAACACCACAATTTTTCTGATGATATTGACTTATTTTCCATCAGGACAGAACCGTAGAAGTATCCTCTCCTGTATGATACTGATGTCTCTAATTAATATATTAGAATATTTCTGTTGGATACTGCCTAGAATACCAAAACAAGGCTAGAGCACCAGGCAGCAGGCACATAGTATGTATATCTAATAAGAAACTTAATGCTCTGAAAAAATAGCCATCAGTGAATCCTATTCATAATTTTTGCACTGACCTCAGTGGGGCTTCTTTTCTGCTTGGATGGGGGAGCACATGCTTGCAAAACTGGAACCTCATTAGACTAAGGATGCCAGAAAGGAAGTGGTTTTACTTTCTCTATCATCATTATTGTTATTATTTTGTTTCAGTGTTATTTTCACTGAGGAAATGGAGTATCAAACTCTCACTTGTGGAAGACCTTCCAAGTCTCTTCTGAATATCATATTCCACTCCAGCACTTCAGCACTTGCCTCCCTTTCTCCAAGCATCATCATGCACAAGGGAACATGTTTTTCAAGCTGTCTACAACTGCCATTGAAACTCCTATACTTTAGTTAAAAAACAAAAGTAAATGGAGGATATGGAGTATCAATAGGAGGTAGCACTCAAGCTGATGGCGCAGCACTGTTAATTACACAATACTTTTATTGAGCAATTCAGTGGTAATTCTTACTGCTATTCCTCCTTAATAAGATCCATTGTGCACCATAAAATAGTAACTAGGACACAGTTTGTATTCCACATGCATCTCATATCTCTTTAGCAGGTTCTTCCATATCCATAATCTCATCATTATTACTATTACCCTCAGAAGACAGTTGACTTGCATTAATCAGACAGGCTGCCATTCCCTTGCCAGATTTTCTGCAGTTTTATTGTGCTTTTGGACATTTTAATTAACTTGAAAAATTAATTAAAAATCTTACCTTATTAATATCTCCTACCTTCCCCCTACTCAGTAATCTATTATCACTGTTTATCATCACTGACCATTCAATTCCAGAATGGTCTGGTAATGGAAGAGCACACCAGAATACACAGGTAATGCTAAAATGATAGGGTGGCTCTAAGATGTCTTAAAATGCTCAATTTGGTCTTTTATTTAAAGTATACATGACTGTCGGAGAAGTAAAACCAAACAGCAACAGCTCATTAAAGACTGTTCCAATTCCTTTCCACTCACATTCCATCTTAAATGCTCAGATCTTTCTTCTGTTCTTGTACAGTTGGTTGGAGATTGCCAGAGAATGGACTGAATGAAATGAAGGCCAACTCGTTTAAAGATGCTATGACACATCCCTGAAACTTGGTCACCACTCACATTAGTTAGAGTTTTGCAATCTTCTTTATAAAAAAAGAAAAACAGGGAGCTATAGAAACTGATAAGGAGTCCCTGGAAATTACTCTTAAAACATATGTAGTTTAACAGAGAAAAAAAGTGTATCTACTGATATTTTTAAAACAAGCTGCAGAACTTGGTAAAGAATGGTTGTCCCAACGTGGAATTCTTTAGGGTGGTTTAAAATTCTCAAGAGGCTGCAATATTTTGTACAAAAAATACAGTACTTGGCAGAAAGGGTATTTTTCATACATTTTTGTCTTTTCTATCATGCTTTTCTCAATTGCTCAGTATTATTAATATGATTAAATCATGATTGCACTAGCATGAGCAGTTCCACTGGAGCCAGCCAGACTAACAGCAAGGAAGAGCAGACCATGCAACAAGGGTGCACAAGCTTGTCCTCAACATTTCTGTTTGAGCTGCCAGGTGGGATCTCACCTCTGTTCTCCAGCTCATACAAAGTGTGATGCCTGGACTGAAAGATTTGCAAACAAAACAGCAGATTTTTGATTCAGTGCACAGTTATTTTTAATTGTCTGCTTTTAGTGACCATCCAATGACATGTCAGTGGAGCCACTACATATTTCCTCAGCTTTAAAACTTACTCAGTGTTGTATCTTGGTCTTTTGTTAAGAAGGGCCAAGAGACACCTGAGCCAGTTCCTCAGATTCCAGGAATGGGAGTCCTCAAGCTGCTGAAGTGATAGAAGATGACCCCCCTTGCAACGGCTCATTTCCCTTTTCCTGGGGAAGGAGACAGACAGCACCTGTTGCTGTAGTCATCCACACAGGTTTTCTATGGGGAAGATAAAGAAATAAACCCAGGTTCCTACAGACTTTGATTGTGATGCTGAACTTATTTTAGAAATAAATGTGACCTGCTGGGGACCTGGTGAGATTCAAGCTTTTACTTTCCTAACAGTAAGGAAAGCTTGTCCCATGGTAGAGGCACTTGGCTCATGGCTTAGGAGATGTGGGTTAAATCCCACCTATGGGCATCCTGTGTGTGCAAATAATTTAGACATTGCCCATCTCTGAAAAAAATAGCTAGCAAAAAAAAAAAAAAATGCTGGCAATTCGTTATGAGCACAGGCTTTCTCTATCATAACTCAAAGCCATATAAGCAGCTACAACTAACAGTACTGCTCAATGGAGAGAGCCAACGGCAGGGAAAAAGAGAACTGATTATTGATAATTAGAAAAAAAATAAAGTTAAAAGTTCCCAGCAGATAACATACAAATATTCAGATATTCAGGGCAAGCACAGCACACTTGCAGCTCCTCCCAAACAGGGCAGTTCCAAGAGCTCTCCAGAAAGGGGGATGATCCCAGAAAGAGATACATGAACTGCCTGTGGTTTTAGTCCTTCCAAGAACAAAGAATTTATTTTTTAATTGGTGTCAGAGTTTCACGCACAAAGGCCTTCACCCACTTTTCATCTGAGTAAACACCTGGATTACCAGAAGGCAAAGAAAAAGGAGTGACCAGTATAGCTTAATTCCCAACAAAAACCACTTTGAGGTAGTTTAAAGCTGTGCATCCTATCACAGCCAGGAGAGAAGCTTCTGAATTATTTAGTAACCACAGGCCTTTCAAAAGGAGAAGAAACTCATTGCCCGGTTCCATGGGACTTAGATGAAGTTGTGTGGGTAAGAGTATTAGATATTTATTCACCATGGACTTTGATAAATAATTTACTGGTTCAACTGTGACTAACAAGATCGCTGAATGGTGAAATATCTGCAGCAAGCAAATAGAAATGTTTCCTCTGTCGACTGCACAGGTGAGGTCCCAAACTCAACAGAAATCCAGGATGCATTTTGTAAAAATCAGCCAGGAAGCTTCATGGCAGTGGACAAAAGTATTCTGCTTCATGTTATCATTATGAACTCAGTGTTACCTGGCATACGGTAAATTCGGAAGTTTATCAATATAAGCCTGAACTACTGGACTGGGGGGCGGGCTGTCTGCCCAGTACTGCAATGCTTTTCACAAAGAGGTGTCAGAGAGATGAGGAAAATGTCTTGATCTTACAGAGAACAAGCAAAAAATGTACAAATCCTTCTGCTCAAAACCCAAGACAGAGCATTTTCAGCTGCGCATACAGAAAGGGAGTTCTCCACTAACACTGCTAAATGTGCAGAAGCAGAATTTATGCGCATTCCTAAATAGTGTATCTTTCTCGTTCTTTTTAAATAGATGGCCCAGAGGCCTTCTTTAAACCCCCTGTCCCTCTTTTCTTTTGAACTAACCCCATTTATACTCTTGCGGTTGCATGTGCACATTGTCAAGCAATAGTGACATCAAGTGGTCTAGCTTAGCTGATCGCTAGCATTTTTGTTTCCTCGCTCATCCCGAGGGCAGATATCGATCGTCATCAATCTTTTGTGTAACAGATCTGAAATAAATCCAGTATCAGACATTTATCCTGTTGAGGGTATTGCTCATCAGCTTGATTTAAGTTATGTTTGTATGGGAGTATAGTATGATTTACAAGAGACCTTCCAACTTTTCACTGTATGGTAGTTTAAAAGTTCTCTATCAGAAATATACCTGTATAATCCTGACAGTAAGAAGATTAAGAGCCACCTTCTCCCATCTGATCTATAGCACAAGGTAGACCAATGAAGCAGGAATGAGTATTATTTATTGTTCGCATTTCGTGAGTGCCTAGTATCAACCAGCAGAGATCAGGGTCCTGTTGTGCTAGACACTGCAAACACATGCAGAAAAATGTTCCCAGCACCAAGAGACCTTGTAGTCTCCCTGATGAGAAATGAAAAAGGCAGAAGCAGACAGTAGATGGGAGTGCACAAGACTATGAAGAGACAAAAGCAACATAGCAATGTAGTCCTGCCCTACCAGCTTCCTAAGTTACAAGGAGGCATAAACCTCTCTTTTATGGCTACACAACCCCTAAAAATATGAAGGCAATTGTGATGGCAAAACCACCACTGTTGGCTGAAGGTATCTGGTAATGGAACGAACTGCCAGAAGAGATCCAATAAATCCAAGGTCTATACATCACCTGGGGCCACAGCCAAACCTTCTCCTTTTTCCTAGTGATACCCGCAATGACAGGTCCACCTCTGCTTCTCCAAGACAACAGATGAAAATATTTAGCCTTTCCCTCAAACCTACTGGCTCTTTGAAGATTTCAGAGAGATATGCCAGCTGAAGAGTACAAACTATTTTAAAGACATTTTCAGCATATCCATAGTGATATAATCACTTTGTTATTTCTGGTGAGCAATAAGTCACCCGAGATATTTGGATGGCCACAAATGCTACTTCAGTAAACTCCCCCTGAATTCTGAAAGTTTTCTGGGCAAAAGGGTTAAATTCACAGAAGTATCCATTCAGAAGTACTCTGACCAACATCAGACAGTTGGGCATGGAGAAGGAGTTACTTAGCAGACACCACCACCACCACACACTTTTTCATCTAAATCACAGACCTTATGAGCCCAAGCAGCTTTAACACATGCCTTCAGCCCCTTTGGAGAGAGGGCTTCACACAGCATATGAGGAGGGTGAGCATATGCTAGGGCATGAACTGAAGATGTCAATACAGAGAAATAAGGATAGATGTTTTTGAAAGGAGAATGTTTTTCTCCACGCTCCTTCATCAGTGGCTGTGATGGTGTATATGAAGTATACTCAACATTGTTGCAGAGGTACATTTGGGTTTCAGCAGCAGTGGACATGGCTGCAAAGCAAATTGAAGGAGGTGATATCACGAGCATGCCAGCTTTAACCTAGTAGTGGCGAGTGTAAGATCATGGAAGACACAAGAAAACACACCTAAAAGGGATGGATAAGAGCGGTAAGAAGAAGAAAGGTGCATCATCAGGGATGCTTTTGCCTTCCGTATTAAAGGTGGTGGTCACAGCCATATGACTGCACAACCTCTCTATTCTGGCTGCAGCTGTCCAACATCCAAGCTAGTCACCAGGCACATACCCGGAGTCCCTGGTAGCCAGCAGGTGTTGAACCCTGTGCAGTGCACCTTCAGGGGTACTGATAGTCATGCTGATTAACTAGCACCTGGCACTGATTCCTTTTCTTGTGCTAAAATCACACCTTCAGTTTGCTGTGAAAGTACATCCAAGGCACCATTTTGTTCCTCTGCATCAGAACTGCAATATGAGGGAGCTGGATGTCATGCTAGAATAAAGAGTAAGGGACTGTGTTGACCGTGGTCTTGTCCCATGTTTCTTTCCTGTTTCCTAACATTTAAATAGCCAGATTGCCATTTCCTACGTCCTATATTGAAAAGTTAGCCAGTTTACATAGCAGTGTCTACTGGTAGAACCCTCATATGGGTTCCCAAGGCCCCAAGTCCAGCTGAGCAAAACAGTAGTGTCTCATGGCACACAACAACATGCTACACACCCAGAGTGACCTGTATGGCACATGCACAGCAAACACAGTGTCACAGCAGGGGGAAAAGAGGCCTTCGGAGTTGGAAGGCCCAGATTACAGGCCCCAGCACCCCATGTTGTAAGACAGCCCTGGTTATTGCTAAGTACAGGTGCAAATGAGAGAACATGTTCCTCGTTATTAGCTATTCACCATGTGTGCTCCAACATTCATTAGTCTCCTGTTTAACTAGAGTTATTCAAGTAAGGAGCAGAGACAATACCATATGACTTATGTGAACACTCACACACCGTGAATAATGAATAGTGAATAGCCAAAGTGAACCTCTCACTGGACTGAAAATGCTTTGTCCAAGCTGTTTAACAAATACTTAGGAATAATATTCCCATTGGCAGAAATTGGATCTTCTTGAGGAATAACTGATGCATGCACAGAAGAAAAGGAAAAAAAAAATTACACACACACCCCCCCACATTCCCCCAATTTACTGAATTTACTCACAGTGAATAATCTCAGTAGCCTCTGCTATCCTGCAACTATGGGAATCCTCCCTTGGATCCACAAGAGAGGGAAATGGAGCTTTATATATCTACACACCATCCTTGTTTTCATTGCTGTTATGGCTTTTTGTAGTTTTCTAGACAGTAGTAGTACTGAAATAATTTCCTCTGACAGCAGACTGTTAAGTGGAGGCACAGTGGAAAAGTAGGACAACATTGCAACCACGCAGAGGCTCATTCACCCTGTCGGGCTTCGGGGCGGGGGGATGTTCTCCAGTAGCGAGCCGCCCAAGTAGGATGCAGGGACTATGCAAATGAATGGAGATGCCCAGGCATGGACCTGCTCATTTGGGTCTGTCAGGGGATGATATTTACTCCGGCTTTCTCATGTCAGGTTGTCATGTTATGTCGAATTCAGTACTCGACCCAGAAATGAGAGGTGGCAGGATCAGAATGGTGAGACAGCTAGCAATGAAGATTACATGAGCTGGAAATTATCTCTTACAAAGCAAAAAAATAAAACTAAAGCTAGCTGTATCTCCTGGTTATTATACTAATAACAGGTAGACTGGGCAGATATGCATGAGCTATGCATGAATGCATTGGATAGCAGCTTGAAAACTGCTCCAAATGGCTTAAGGGAGCTGCTGAGGAGAAATTAATGTGTAAGACACTCAGAGCAATCAAAACCCTAACAAAATCTGAAATGGTTGCATCTTCTGCATTGTGTTCTGCCACAAAGTGCTGTAAGCCTTGAATTAAATCACAGAGACACAATGTGAAAGTGAGGAGCTGTAGCCACAGTTTGATTTTCCTGTAAAGCTTACTTCACCTCACCAGAAGAATCCAGGATAGCATTATAAGCCAAATTTTCACCTTCTCTACACTCTGGCATAGCATCATCCTTGGAAAATGCATGACCTACCAGAAATGAAATATATAGACCCAGGATGCTGACAAGATTTGCCCTTTACAATCAGGACGAACTTTTGTTCTTAACACACCTTTTTGGTCCATTTTATTTCATATTGCTCTGGGGTTTTTTTGGTTGTTTTTTTTTTTTTTGCACAGGAGCCATGGGTAGCACTGCAGATAGAGGGGAAAACCCCAGGGCTGTGTTAAAAAAAATTCCAGATGTAAAGCAAAATGGATTAATACACTTTTCTACAAAGTGGTAAAATGAAAACACATCTGATGGACTTCCACACAGTTTGCCTCAGGCAAAGAGCATTCCATTAAAATAAAAATACATTTGGTTAGAGCAAATTAAATGTTCCCAAGGAGGAATAGCTTGAGGTCAAAGGTGAAGCCACTTTACTTGCACACATGTTTTCAATCTGTTTGACCTCTGTGATCAGAAAAGCTCAGATGTGCAAAGGGGAAGAAGCTTAAAAGAGATTGGGAAGAATAAAAAAATAAAAAACAAAGAAATGCATAAAAGATCTGCATAACACAGCTGTAAACTCCCTGTACTGAAAGAGGAAAAGTTGTGTGTAGTTTTTCTCTGATCCTTCTCTGGATAATAAAAGACCTGGAAGATCTTGACCATACTGCAGAATAATGTTTTTTTCTCATCAGCTGGGACAGAAAGAATCACTCTTAAGCTCTTGTGGCAGGGTTTTGTGTGGCTGATGGTGAGCACACCTGAAAAGACTCAAGGGAAGTGGATCAAAAGGAAGAAGAAGAAGAACCAGTGAAAGACTTTCTGCTAAACCAATGCCTCATTTCAAGCATGCTTCCCACCAAATGTGCTCTGGCTGCTCTCTTGCAGGTAGGCTTTTGGTGCAGATTAGTGCCCAAGAAACCAGGGGGCTGGAGCAATGAGGCAGAGGACAGCACTGTGCCAGGTGATAGCTTCCAACACAAGCTTCACTGTTGCTTAAATTCACAAGAGAAGAGCCGTCTTGCCCTGCCTCCTTTATGAGACTAACCTAACCTAACGTCATATTCCTGCACTCCACAAAGATCTGGCAGGCAGTGGAGACAGACTGAGCAGGGGCAGAGAAAACAGAGTTGTGTGTTCTGCCTCTCAGCTGCCTCCCTTCCTCTCCTCTCTGACAGATACCATAAGTCAGGGTCGTCTTCAGCACAATGTGAATGTTTTGAACTCTGGCTCAAATATGGCCAAAGAAAAGCAAAAGAAAAATTCCAGCTGAAAGCTCTTCTGGAGCTCTCTCACTTCAGCATATATAGCCCAGAATGCTACAAACTACAGACCCTTTTATTGCCAGCCACGGGTTTATGATGCCTGCTAATGCTGCACGTTTGCTGCCCTGGCAGCTGGTGTTAAACTGGCTTTCCCCTGCGGCTGGTGCTTGAGAGAGGAGCCTCTCAGCAGTGGCTGTTCCTTGCAGCCGAGTCTTAATCAGGTCAACAACAATGGATTTTGCTTCTCACTCGCAATGAAAGGCTGTCGCATGAGCAGACCAGAAGTCCACAGATCCTTTGGACAAACTAGACTTACCCAGGAGCCACATTTGGTTGGATTGCTGTTTTGAAGCCAGTCAGTTTAGCTACTCAGTATTTCATAATTCGTCTGTTTTCTATGGGTTAGCACATCCATTGGCCCCTCTCCATCTATGACAGCTGTGTTATTGCCTATGTCACTGCAGGAAAAAGAAAGGTGCTTTACAACTTTCCCAGGTTATTACTGCAGATTGATCCATCGCCAGCCCTGCAGCTGCAGGTTGCATCCCCCATGGCTCACTAAGCACCCACATGCTAGCAGGCACCAGTGCAACCAGTGCACCTGCTGTGCAGAGCCCTGGGCTCAGCTGGGGTCTCAGGGCTCATCTGTGCACCCCTCTGGCCTCAGAAGATTTGAGTGGCACTTCCATTGGGACTTTCAGCACCGTTTTGTCTTCTCAGCTGCTTCAAAGCAGCAGATAACCACAAATGCATTTTGCAAAAGGGGAGTGCGTCTGTATCTCTACTAACTCCTGATCAAGAAAAGCAGCTCTGCATTTGACGTGAATCCATGCTCTCACTGGTCCTGAAATCCCCAAGCTAGCGCCTCAGCCAACATGAATGAGAGGGGCAGAATCAATTTCAATTATATGATATGGGTTAAAATCAGCTGAAAATCTGGGAGGCAGTGCTCAGAAAGTGCATGACCATCTAACATGTGCTTCAGCTGCAAATCAACTCCAAACTTGGACTGTAATTCACCCCGCTTTGAGTCAGTCCCAAACCACACACCCCTGAGCTTTGGGGCAGAGGGGATCCTGAAACCAGGCTTGAATTGTTTGCAAGATCAGTGCTATTTACACCTTACCCGATGGCAGCAACATATCCAAAAGGGGTTTGCTACACCTCTCGTGGAGTAGCCTGGATCTGTGAGGTCGGCTTTTTTATTAACAGGTAAGTCTGTGCCATGTGAGGAACAGCAGAATTTACACTTGCCATCTGCAAAATGAATTACATGTTCCAGGCGTCTGCAGCTTCATAAATTATAACACAGTGTCAACAGTGCACCTGTGAGGAGATTTTAGACAACAGGAGCAAAGAAACTGCCAGCGTGCCGAGGCGATGCACAGGCAGAAACGCTGGAAAGGCATTTGGCCGCTACCTGCTTCGGCTTGCCGAGCTTTTCCCTCCTGTATGCCCATCCACCAGCAGATTTGCACGACCCTCACTGAGAGTGGGAGAGGGTCCACTTTTATCAGACTTTCAAATGCTCGGCTCCTCTCTGTAATTAGGTGTGGTGATGAGGTTCTGCTTGGCATTCCTCTGTGGCCCCCCTTGAGCACTGCTGGCGAGGGTCCTCCTTGGGGGAGAGAGGAGCAGGCAAGGGGACTGGGAGCAGGGGGGGCTGGGGTTTTGCATACGAGATTAAGGACTGAAGATCCCGTTCATCTCCCTTTTATCTGTCTGTGTGCTGTAGCGCTGAAGTGTCTCCTTTCCCTGTGTTATATTCAGCGTGCAGAGTGACTCATCTGCAAGCGCAAATTACCTTGCTAAAGTATTCTTAGGAGAAATAATTAGCCACAAGCACCTCCTCTCCAGCCTCCTGTATGTGCCTCCGGGGACTGGGGCGCTTGACATAAATCATTTAGTCCCGAGCCCTAGCACACACCTTTCCCAAAGGACTCCATAATTGGCAAAGTAGTTGCCAACCGGGTTTAAAGTGATTTGAAATTGTTTTCCATACAGCCTTGCTGATAGCAAAAGGTTTCCCCCTTTCCTCAAGCATGAGCTACAGTAACATGATTGAACGTAACCCGTTATTCAGTTCAAGCTGTGATTCTGATACGGTATAGACAATATAAATTCCCCAGAGCTCTGTGAGGCCACCTCAATGGTCCATTTAAGTCCAATTCAATTAGGCTCACTATAGTTCTTAGGATTTCTTAGGTGTGTTTGCAGCAGCCTTGGGGTTTGAATGTGAGAACAGTATTCATCTAGGAGTTTTAAATTAGGTCTCAGGTGTCATCATTCTAAATGAATTATTACAGCGGTGTGTTCATGCCATTACAGGTAAGGTTATGTTAGTATCTCCACTCAGCCATATTAATGCACTGAGGGCTGGAGCTTGCTATGTAAGGTCCTTGCCTTACAGTGACTTTTTTAACCCACTTTTCAAAATAATCAGGCTGCCGGGCACCGAGCTGTATTTAAAATGCATGTAAATAAGTTGTTTACTTTCAGCTTCTGACTGATTGTCAGCAATGTGGTTTAGGTGATGCTGTTACGCCCATAGCACTGCCAGTGTGTTCCCTTCCATAGAGTCAGGGGGAAAGGGCCCCTGCCCTGCCTGGCTCACTGTCACGGTCCCTGGCAAATAGTTAGGCAGTGGGGAAGGGAGTGCTTGGACTGGCAAAGTAATGGGGGAAAGCGTGTGAGGCGCTGCCTTGCTCATGCCTTCATTTCACTGGCTGGATTTTGAAGTCCTGGTTTTGCTTTATTTCCCTAGCCACAGCTGGTGGGGAGGGAATCATAAGGATGATACTTTATTTTGCTTTCCCCAGCTTTTCTCCATTTGTGTCTGAATCTGTTCTCTCTCTGGTATTTAACACTCCTCTCGGTGCTTGCGGAATGAGTATAGTGAGAGGAGGGAAGCACTTCAGCAGCCCAAATGGCCCCTCCATATTTGTGTCTGCAGATGGACAACATTTGGTTCCTCTAACAAGGCAATGCAAATGCCAGGTATGCAGATGAAGCTTACCTCGAAGAAGGAAGGAATAAGAAGCAGAGAAGATGTTTAATTTTTGGCAGGTAACTTTGGAAGCCTAACTGACATTTGGGTTGATTCCCGAGACTGGTATTTAAAGGGTAAAGATAAAAATGTCTTTTTTGGCCTACATGGTGAAATTATTTTCATTATTTTACTCTGGTCCCCTCTAGTGGCTCCAACAGAAAGTGAGACCCGCTTGGTCCATGACTGTATTAACAGGAAAAGTGACAGTCCTGCTAAGGCTAAATAGAGAAGGGGCAGGGGACATTTCACGGGTGGGGAGCTGAGGAACAAAACAATCTGGTGGCCTTTACATAGTTTTACACAGGCTGTCAGGTCTCCTGGATCCGAGCCTCCTGAGACCCATGTTGTACTGTGTAGAAGAGTATCCTACCTCTCATAGCCCTAACCTTTTCCTATTGCTTTTATCCTAGATATTTCACTCAGTTTCTCTCCATTCAGATTTGCTATGTCCTACACCTATGCTCCTGGGAGAAACATGCCAATATTTTGCCTGTGTTATGTAGGGGAATAGTCGGAAGAAAGGACTCAAAATCTCTTTCCTCTACTCTGTCATATCTTTGCTAGGGCAGACTGTAGCCCTAAGATCCTTCCAAGATCAAATAAATGCCTCCAGGAAGAAAAGATCAAAGGAGAAAAAAGCTTAAGAAGTCACTAGTCTGGGTATTTCCTTGTATTAGAGTGGCCCATCATGATTCAAGCAGTCTCCTGGGTTACAAAAATTAAGGGGGAAAGCGTGCTTCTCCAGGGACAGAGGCCCCCAGGTGAGGAAGAGCATCCATAGGACACATCCACGCAGACAGGAGACCTTGTGCCACTCACTTTTCCCTTCTCCCAGCCATCTAGAGAAGAGTCAGACCCTACCCACAGGCCAGGTAGCAACGTTAGTACCGATTATTTCCAAGTTTCACAGCAAGGCTTATGAGCAGCAGGGCACTAGCATGCAATCATGCTAGAGCCACGCACTTCTAGGCATCTCACTGCCTCTTCTGCCTGCCACAGCCAGGGTCCCGTTCTGGCTGAGCACAGAGACATGGGGACCAGGAGGGTCCTGGTTGCTCCAAAGGCATTCCAGGAACAGCTCACTTGTTTCTAGAGCTGAGCTGGGATGTCCTGACTGACCCATTATGCCATGGGAACTTTTCTGTGGGTTTAACACTGAGCAGGGGGTGCCTGCACTGTGCACAGTTTACCACTTACCCAAACATGTTAGGCCACCTGCTAGGTGATGGATGTTTTCCAGCATGTCTTCCGTATCCATTTCTAGTAATGGAATTTCAGCAATTAATTTTCTTTTAGCTGGCTTCACTTTTCTATCTTAGTTTTGTTTTCCATGGCATCTTCCTCACTCCTTTTTATACTGCTACTATTAAAGTACAACCAAGGTCGCTTTAAGGTGTCAATTACGGGACTATGTCTTGTTTGCAGAAACCCAAGGGAATTAGATCCAAATCACTTAAAGTTAGTCACATATTTAGGTATCTTATTGGGTCAAGATTCCAATGAAAGGGAATGTGTTAAAAGAAAACATAAATATCTCCTAAGTAGCAGTGTTACTTTGAGACATTTTACCTTGTTCAGCAGAAAGTTTTTTCTTCAGGTACTGGAAAAGCCTATGCCTTCCTGAAGTTTTAGTGAAGTAATTAATTTGTATGGATGTGTTTTCCTACCATTTAACTATCTCCTTTTGCTAGAAACACTTTTAAAAGTTTTTGCATCAACTGGACAATGAGGATTTAGTAGGAAAACAGCAGGCATCTACTTTCTGCCTTAAGAGAGGTAGGACATTTCACATGAGAAGACAAATATTGACATCTCTACAGAGTTAATCTAAAGCCAGACTGGCAATTGGGAGCAAAACACCTTCCTTAAAGTACAAAAGCACAACAGCTCTGTGTTGGACTCTCAGATCTAGAAAACAGTCCTCATCTGTGAGGAGCTTGTGTTTGGCACAAGTATTGAGGATGAGGGAAAAAGAAGAAAAATTAATGTCTCTACCGTCTCTTTGCTTCTTCTGCCCTCCAGCCTGCTGGGGCCTAACCTGTTCCTACAGAAAGCAGGGGTATTCACAGGTTTGTTTAATGTCATACTGGCTTCAGTCGTCCTCTCCGGACAACCTTGGTGGTGTTTGTCAACTGCCCTCTGCACTGGGAGCACCCAAAGGCACTTCCCAACTCCCTAAGTGGGCAGCCTAGTTGCACTTCGGCCCCTTGCCCAGGCAAGACTGGCCACATGCTGCCTTTTGCAGGCCTTGCTTGCCCCAGGAAGCGAGCACAGGTGTGGTGGCAGGGGGTGATGTGCTCTTCCCAGCCTCCTTCCTGGCATCCCATGGCTTAGCCCCCATGCTTGCTGGTCCGTGAGCTGCAGCCCGGGTGCCCTGGCTGGACTCCTGCTGCCCTCAGACCTCCATGTGCAGTGGCAAAGGGTTAAGTGAGCGGCCACAGGAAATGTCAGAGGCACCCAAAAGCTGCTGCTGGGGGATCCTGCTGGCTGTCTGGCTTGGACTGGCTGAAAAGAGACTTCGTTTGGGCCAGAGATTTGTGCGTTGCCTTATTTCTTCACTCTATGTGTCTGTTGCATTTTTTGCAGGCTGTGTGCCAGGCAGCTGAGGATCCTCTGAACCGGTCCTCAGCCCAAACCCGTCACTCCAGGGAAGCTCCTTCTGTTCTGTAACTCAGCTAATGTCATCATGGTTTCCTTCCAGCATCCAAAAGGAACAGATTCTATCACAAAACTATACGCAGCACAGGCAGGGCACAGACTCAGAGCTTGCAAAATGTGGCACTCGTGGCATCCATACGCCACACGCATAGCATCCGTAGGACCCTTTGCATGAGAATGGACTGCTCAGAGCCACTTCATGCAGCAGACCCCGCAGAGGGGATGAAAATCTGTGCTCTGCACCCAGTCGCCACCACATCGCCCCCATCCGCGGCTGCTGGGGGAGTTTCCGTGGACCAACAGTGACATCCAGTGGCCGCAGCCACCCGGCCGAGCCGTGTGATTCCTGCTGTAGGCACTACTCGGGAACCTACAGATGCTTTGCCTTCGTTATGTAAAAAAAAAAAAAAAGATGTACAAAGTAGTGCCAGGCTGGTGAGACAGCAGCCTTGTGGGAAATGCAGGTCTCGCTTTTCAGCAGAAAACCTGTGTGCTACTAAAGGTGACTGAAAAGGAAGAGTCGTGGTTCAGCGAGGGAGACTTGGGATCAGAAACCACATAAAGAACACAGGTTAAAATATTTCAGTGAGCGGGGAGAGGGTATTTCTGGAAGGGGAAGGTCACCTCCATGCCTCTGGCCACTACCCCCAAAACCAAAAAAGTGATGGGGTGTAGCCCCCACATAAGCAAAATTGGCTTGGAGTTCTTTTTCCTCCTCATTGTTTCAAATTTTGTGACGGTGGCTGTAAATCTTCCAGCCACAGTCAAGGGACTTTAAAAAAAAAAACACAACAACAAATGCTGTGATTCTCCTGATGTCTGCCCATCACTGGAACCTTGGCCCTAAAATAGTGAGTACCAGGAAGCAGGCAAAATCAAAGGGCCGGTGATGCTGCAACCTCTCTGACTTTTTTCCCCTAACAGTCCAGCTTTAGTGTAAACGATGACAAGGACAACCCTTACAAAGCTGACCTGAGGCTAAGTCTACACCTGAAACCTCTATCTGCGGAACCACATTGGTTTAAGCAGTGACATTTTTATTCCTGTTTTTTATTCCTGGTAAATCCCTAGAGCAGGATTAACTGTACTAGCAAAAGCTCCTGCGAAGGAGTGATGGGAGGCAAGTTAACAGGCAGTAGTCTCCAGTCAGTAGCAGTGCCTGGGGCAGCCCTCGCCCAGTCTGCGTCTTTTCCTCCTCACCCTCTTCCCTCTGAACCATAGCCCACTGTGAGCTGTGCCTGTGCTGGAGGGCTCTGCGGTTGCGCCACCTCAACGCTCCTACTACGAAGCAGCCCTTCGTCGTCACCCTTGCCTGTAAGATTCCTTATATAGCAACATCTTGGGGTATTTCCAAGAATATGAATTTACTGGCAATATTACTGGCAATTTACTGATTACATACACTTCAAGGCAGTTTACCACAACTCCTACACCAATTTTTCCTCTTGTAAGATCTCTAACTGTGAAAATACCCATCAGGTGGAAAAATGCCATCATAAAGGAGGGATAAGGGCTCCGTGAGTCTGAGTCATTGCTTGTGCATTAAAGATCAAGGACCAGAGTGACTACATGAGAAGCTACTTCCCAATGGCATCATCCTTGGCTGCACTGTAGATATCATAGCTCTAACATTTAAATAAGTTACGTGGATGCTGAGAGAGGAATGTATGATCCATGAATGTTGAGAAGTGGCTTCTTGGTTCCTGAGAGGAAAGGAAAACAGATAATTGATTAAGATAACTATTAGCTTTATTTCTATCTTTCCCAGTAGTCCCAGGGATGTTCGGGACTGTCAGTGACTTGGAAGAAAATCAATAACTAATTGAGAAGTAAACATTTACTGTTATAGGTCATCCTATGCAACCTCAAGCCATGGAAAGGGAACCCTGTTCTTGTAAGATCTCCATCCCTGGGCCTGGTTGAAGACATTGCCAGGATGTTAGTGTGGCCACCTCCTCCGGCCACGTGGTAGATCTGAGGGAGGATAGGTCTCCTTGGGGCCTCCTGCTAGAGCAGAAGGTTGCAATATCACTCCAAATCATTGCCTGCTTCTCTCATCTCACTCACAGCAGTGCCTGGGACATCCCCTTTGCCCTGACCTTGCTCCAGCCCTGCTCACACCTTGTAAGAATCGCTTTCTAGAAAACCTGGAGGTGGGGTCCTCACTAGCAGTGAACATTTTGGGGATGTCATTGGCACCTGAGCAGAACTGGAGCTATCCTAGATGAGATGGTACCAGCAGGTTGCTGGTGGCACAGGAGAGCTTGCACAGATGCCACTTCTAGAGGCACATCTGTGGGTGCACACCCAGGACATGAAAAACTCCCCTTTCCCAGGTTACGCTCCACTGATCTCATGACGATAAAATGGCTTTTTCCCACCACTGCTTTCATAGTTACTGTTGCTGGCTGCCCTGGCAGGCAGGCAGGGGGATATGCTCCCTGTCCTCATCACAGAGCTAATCCCATCACAGGGAGCCTGCAGCTGCTCCATGTGTGGAGGCTGAGGAGGAAGACGATGGACTCTGCATTCGCACTCCTCCCTCAGCAGCTGCAGTGAAAGATGGACTGACCCAGCCTGTAAGAATAACCTTCTTACCCAAGTCACTTGTTTAACACTGTTGGCTACTGCTGCTATCTTCCCTCCCCAAGCCTAACAGGGAAAAACCCATGGGAAACCAGCTGCTGCTAGGTGCACAGGAGTTCCAGCGAGAGACCAGGGTCAGCAACAGCAGCGGTAACGCGTCAGGACTCCTGGAGACAGGGCACGGCTGTCAGTGCAATAGGCAGGCGCCAAAATTACGCCAGCGCCTCATTAACCTGGAGAGGCAGCTCTGCGCAGTGGAGGAGGCAGGGATGGCCGAGGAGGGGGAGGCCGGGCTGCTGCTCGGGTGTCAAAGCACAGGCGATAATTGACAGCTCCATGCTGGCAGGCAGCAGCAAAGGAGGAATCTGTAGACTTGTCCTCCCAACGTGAGGAAAGAGCCGCGTGGCTCTCTAACAACCTCGCTTCAGTATCGCCTTACTTTTCATGTGCGAAATAGCTACCAGCAGCAGCAGCAGCATCTCCTGTCAATCGCTGACAAAGGATCCCACCTGGCACCGTGCAGATGCTGCCTCACGAACAACGGGCCACCAGGAGAGAGGTGTTGAGTGTTGGAAGATTTATAGGAATCAAACCCTTCTTTGTAAAAGAGAAAAAATGTGGGTGGCAAGAGCAAAAAGGATGTGAATAGAAAAAAGACAGGGAGGAAAACCTGCTGGGAGGAAGTACAATAAGGGAAATAAACCACAGGAAAGAAGATGGTGGCCCAGCCAGGCTGCTGTGGTGAATTGTAATGTTTTGCTGGTTTTGGCCCCCACTCCTGCTTTGGCCCTACATTGATGCTGCTTATTATCCCTGGGTGCCAGAAGTGGGGCTGTGATGGGATTCCACTGAAAGACCAGTAAAGTCCATTGCTTATTGCTCTTTGCTGTCATGATCCTGCTGACTCCTGGTATATTTAGCCCAGCAGTCCTTCACAAACTGACGATATCCCACTGGGGTTTGAGTGGGGAACTTGAATTATTTTGCTTATGTATGCAATAACATGCGATTCTTAAATAAGTCTATATTCAACTTAGTCTTGCACCAAGGTGATGTTACAGAAGCTCTGTCCTCTCCCTAAGTCTCTGCAGCCAGCAAAAATCTTCAGATGTGCTGACTTCTACCCTGTTTTTTCTTTTTTTTTTAACCTGTGTCAGAATCTTCAGCCACAGATACTGCCTTCTAGACGGAGGTCTGAATTTCCACAGACAGCTCCTACAGCTCTTTTTAACTTAAAAACTTCCAAGTAGTTGTCATATTCCTTCCTCCAGGAGGGCCCAGTAGGTGAGAGGAAAGACCCAGCATGCAGTGGCATTTTATGTGGCTACTTCTCCATCCTTTCTTCTCATCGGTTTAAGTTTCAGAGGTGTTGAGAGCTCTTCCTCCCCTCTGAATGTCAGCAAGTGTTGTCAGGTACCCACTGCATCTATGCCCATAGACACAGCTCTACAACATGTCTTTATTTTTCACCTTTTTGTTTTGCAGAGGCACAGCCCCTCTCGCTCACCTGGCAGACTGAGCCATCTGACATTACATTTGCACTTTCCCAGAGGCCAGGAGGCTTCAGCTACTAAGCCATCATCATCTAGCCTCCCCCTATGGGCATAATATGCTAATTTATACCCACAATCAAGCATCTGTGATACCATTTGTGTTGCAGATACTGTGGAGGGAATTGATGGTTATTCAGATCTTGTGTTAACTGAGGAAAAACTGATTTATTTCCCCACTGAGTGAAGCAGTTACTAAAACCAGTGTGGATGAACTCTCCTTTTTCAATGTGCCTTGGCTGCATGCTAATAGTTTGGAGTCTAGGTGACTCATTCATTGGAGAAACTTTGCTCTCTGAATTATTCACTTATTCAGCCTACTAAGCCAGATAATAGGAGATGGCAGAACCTTTCCTCATCTCTCACAGGGTGTATTAATATCTTTTAAACATTCATACTCTGCCCAAATATATATATTTCAAGACTTATTTGTGCCTGCATTCTTTTTCTTTAGTCAGTTTGATATTCTTTTGTTCTAACTTTGCTTGTACCACAAAAGTTTGGTGGTGGATAGAGCCGTGCTTCTCCACACAAAGAAAGAAGACTGGTTTCCTTTTTTTACACAGACATCTCATGTTGTGTAAGGACACTCAGGATTTATTCCCTATGATGGGGAAAATCCTAACTCCACCGCCCTCTTTCCTGCTTTGTAGATGTTGTCTGTATCCAAAGATACAGTCACTTCAAATTTATTTTAAAACACAGACATCTCCATCTATATAATTGAATCCTTCATCATCATTTACATTGATCACAGCAACTTTTCTCTGAGGTAAAATCCAAGACATGTTACTTCTTGAGCAACATGTTCAAAACAGGTCTCATGACACCTTTGTAGCTGTCTGCCCTTTTACTTATGCTGATCCCCATTTTGAGTTCACTTCCTGCCTTACAGTCCTTTGCTGAGCCAGGGTCAAGCTTCATGAAGTGCAGATCCCCTTTGCCTGCCCTCCTCTTCCCAAGGGCCCCGCTCCTCTGTCTGCTCTGCTTCTCCTTGTGAGCCACAAGCAGCAAAAGGAACCTACTGCTCCCTCCTCACTCCTTTTCACACCTTCTTATACACTGATCCTTTCTCCTGGGACATGCTCTTCTCACCACACACTGGTCACTCTCTGCATCCCCAGGCTGTTCCTAGCTTCTCTGACAAAGATGAGTCACCAAAACCCTACATCAGGGAGATTCAAGCCCCAAAGGAGAGAGGGAGGTATTAGAAGACCCTGTGCACTGGCAGGGACTTCAGCATTGCTATTGCTCTTGCATATGTATCACCACATATTTATATATTACCATATATTCTGTTAATAAGGAACAATACTGAACCCAGCACCAGACAGATAGACCAGATAGGTCTGACCCACTATCCTTGATCCCTTTTCAAGACCCACCTCTTCCAGGATCTCTGAAGGTTGAGAAGGAGTTGCAGATGGCTGAGATGCTCTTCATGTAGTAATTTTATTTTCTTTTATTGCATGAGTATCAAGGCTGTTAACACTTCTTCAGGCAAGGACCAGATCGTTCTGTGATTATAAAGCACCTAGCACAGCCAAATCTTGGTCCAGCTTGTTTGTCAGCCTCCAGTTGTGCAAATCATTGTAAGATCTGATTGCATGTCTCTCCCTTTGTCCCTCCCTTGGAACATCGGGTCAGAAAGTTGATCAGGGACCGAGTCACCTTTTGCATTGTCTGTTGCAACTGACTCTTGCCCCAGGTTCCTCTACAAAACTAATAAAACATAATAATATGCAGAAAGTCTTTAATCATACTGCTTTTTTTCCATTTACTTTTACTATAGAAACTTAGCAAGATTACATATAATCATAATGACATTAAGTGTAATTTTGAACATATATGAGGACAGTTTCTGATCACAATAAGGTGAAACATGCTTTTGTGTGTGTGTGTGTTGAGTCCTATTTGTTCTGAGTCATTATTTACCTCTGGTTCTTCACAACCCTGCTGTGCTAATACTATTTCAACAGAGTTTTTTAACATTTAATGAAGGCACTATGTTAGCTTTTAACCAACTGATTATTGTTATATTCCGCATTGCTGAACTTAATTTTTCCCCTTCACTTTTTTCAGCCTAAGCATTACATTTCATTTCAACCAAGTCAGTCTCTGAATAGCCCAAATCTGCAAACTTTCTTGTGTTTTCTCCACTTTGGGATAGTAAAGCAGCACATGAAATGAGTGTTTCTGATGTTTAGTGCTGAATGATGCATTGAGAAATAAATAACACAGACAGTAACGGGTGAGAGAAAGACACAACATGGTGAGTGCTGTTTTAAGAAGAATTAACACTTTCAAGGAAAACAGGAGACACATAGGGACTGCACCTGGCCCATCGATATGAGCATGGGAGAGACTCAAAGGTATTCCTTCTTGCATAGCCAGTGTAAGCCATAGCAATACCCTTTGTGTCTGGTTGCTCCTTGTAGGGTAGAGAAGCAGTGAAAATCCAATGCACATATAGAGAGAAAGAGAGAGAGACACTGGCAGAGCCAAAGAAAGAGACCTTCCACAAAGGTATTCAGAGTCCTATGGGTCCATGCTACTGCGCTATCTAGCTCAGAGCAATTGCCATCCCTTTACAGCAGGTGAATAAAGGAGAGACAGTGTTAAATTTTCTGGTATGTAGTTTAACACATCTTCCATTCTGGGACCTTAATTATATCCAGGTGGTGTCCAGGTGCAGTTGTCTGGACTGTCTCCATTGGGCACATTTGCTTATAGAATAGTCTGCTTGGTGGGTTTTTTTGTTTTAGAAAAATGTATTCTCCTGGCCATTCATTATGGGCTTCCACTCTTCCCAAATTTTCCCTGTGTCCCCAAACTGAATAACAGCTAATCAAAACCATAAATAAAATAAGCCTTCTTTGACAACTGAGAACACTTCTAACATAGTTTATGCAATATGCTTGGCCTCACTGTTTTTTCCAAAATCCACAGCAAGGGTATATTTTAAAGCATGCAATACTATTCCCAACATGAATATCGTTGGGCTTTTTTTCTTTTTGTTCTTGAGACCACTGAATTTCACCATGAAATTTAAAAAATAACCTGAACTTGATAAGGCAGTTATATAAGAAGAAAGCCCTAATAAGAAAGAAAGATGGCACCAATATACCAGAAGAGCTTGGGGACAAAAAAGAATCACTGCTGGGAGACAAAGGCATTTTCCAGTGATCAGCCACTAAATTCTACCACCACATTTGGTTATGCCCAACAAGATCACTAAGGTTGTTCAAGAAGTAAGTGCTGTCAGAAATGTTATTATGGCAAACTGACAGCCTAGATATAGGTTAGCAACCAAATGCTTTTAATGGTAGTATGGTCTGACAATACCATTAGCTAGGATGGCCAACAAGTGTCTTAATCCCCAGCAACCTTCGTTCAACAAACATGAGATGAACACAGTCTAGACTTGGTTTTGTGCATATTAAAGGCACTATACAAGACAGCTGATCATAGAAAATATTTTTTACAAAGTCATTACAAACTGTTTCAGCTTAAATTAAATGGGAAACATGGCAAAAATGATTTTTAAATAAGATCATTGATTACAAAGAACAAAAGTGCACGTAAGTCAGCCAAACTGAATACTGAATACTAAGAAAAGATACAGCTTCCCTAAGACAAAGGTGACCAGCGTACTCAAATAGGAAGGATGAGGAAATATCCTGCTTTAAGTTAAGAAAGCTCTGTCAGTTGATTTTTCAAGTCTGTTAGTAAATCTCTTTGATAAAGTAATCAAGTTGTGGACAGTGCCACAGGACTGGGGAACAGCAAGGGTATGACCTGCAATTAAGAAGGTGAAAAAACTGACCCATATTTACAGGTCTATTAGAGCCACTTGAATAGCTTGCTAGGCTTTAAAATAGCATTCTGTGGGGAGTCTAATTAATGATGCAGAGGTAAAAGCAATATGGGATAAAATGCAACATGGGTTTACTAAAGGTAGACCTTGCCAGAATCACTCAATTTCTTTTTTTGAAAAGGTAACTATGAGGGCAACAGGGGAGGTATTTCCAGTAAAAATAGGGAAGCATTCATGTCTTTGTACGAGGCCCAGGTGATACCATATGGAAAACTGCATACAATCCTGGTCACCCACGTTTCAGGGAGATACCTTCCAGCTGGAAGAGATGCAAAGAGGTCAGTGGGAAGGTTAGGAAAATGGATGTGAGACGTCTGGCTGTTAGGCCTAACGAGGGGTGGCTGACTGGGAATGCAGCTGCAAGAAGCAGCCTGGGGAAAGGAGACCTATGTAAAATAAAAGACAACACTGGCGCAGAACCTATGCATACAAAGTGGTCAAGAGTAAATTTAGGCTGGAATGAAAATGAGCTGCAAAAGCTTTGCAGCCCAGGCAAAGGTTTCCAAGAAGAGTTGTGAGCCAGAAAGCTAATTACATCTCAGGATGAGCAGTGGGTATTTGAGAAGGGGTGGCCCAACAAAGTGGCTTGAGAGTAGGGAACTGTCAGACACTCGAGGATTGTCTTTACTTCTTCAGTTCTCACTTAGTGCTTTTCAAAGACCATTGCTATGGTTTTACATAAAACACATGCTCTGAACTAACTTTCAAATCAAATTATTCAAATTAGATTATGTTAAGAAATATAACATCAAACTAGCATTACTACTAATTTTGAGAAATGGCAATTAAATGCAAGGTTACTTGAGAATCAATATAAGTGGGTCATTTTAATACTTCACTTACTTTGTATTCAGAAATTCCTGTATTTTAATGTCAATTAATATTATCTTGAAAATAGTTTATCACGTGAATAAGTTAATAAAATTAGGAATGAAAATAAAGCCCAGCAGCAATACACAGTTATTGGTATAGGTGTAGGTTGGATGTTACTAGCTGTTAACATGGACTTCCCATGTGAGTAAAAGAAGATGCAAAAAGCCCAACTCTGTTTCCAGTTAAATCAGTTGGACAAGAGCAAAACACTCCCCCACCCTTTGATTCAGTTTCCCCATCTGTAGCATTGTAAGAGGGCATAACATTTTCAATCAAAACTTCATTAAGGCTGACCAGGTTATGAAACAAATTATGATGGCTCACAGTGCTCTGTAGGTGCACAAAGTCTGGGAGTCATTGACATAGTAAATGGAGGCATAGCCCTGGAAAGAAACAGAGAGAAAAGTTTTTTTCATGTTATGTCTGCTACCATTTTTAATGCTTGCCACCTTTAATGTCCAGTTTTCACTAGACACCAACTACATTATCAAGTAACTATTCAATAAAATAGGACCTGTCAGCAATGGCAGGAAGGAGGTGAGGTGTCAGGAGGTGTTCTTGGCTGTTCACAGAGTGCCCTGGACCTGGGACAGCCCGTTTCCCCCTCTGACGGGGTAGGGTGCGGTGGGGAGGTAAGTACCACACTGTGGTGGATCCCATGCGTAGCAATTCACATTTCGCCGCTTCAGAAGCATTCCCTACCATTTAAGATTTGTCTGTCTTTAGAAGTCTCTTAAATAGGAAAACAATTGTGAATTGCAGCACTGTACTTTCTGTGTCTTCACTTATTCACTTCCTCAGAGAATCAAAAGAACTGATAGAGAAAGAAATGACCAAAAAAAAGGTAAAACTTGTTTACACACTTAAAGTGTTCTCTCTTGAACCAGATGACCTTCACAAGTCCCCTCCAACCAAAATTATTCTGCAATTCTACAAAGTGGTACTACTGGCCCCTTCAGCCTCTCCTCCCAGCTGACCACTATCACAGAAACTGGAAACAACAGGGAGCAGGAGAGCTCTATTCAGGGCCAGGTACAGTCTACCTACAAGGGTGACACTGCAAGACCAAACCCTAAGAAAACTGCTTACAGCATCCCTAAACTCATGAATGTTTGGGGGAAAAAATTAAAATTTGGGCAACAGTCATTTCAGTGGCATAGATCACTTTGAGAGGGACATAATGTATAACTGAGTCAGCTTTGAAACATGCTGGATTTGAAGCAATCTCTGCTGCACGAGAGAGCCTTAAAATGTTTAAAATATCTGAGGGGTGGCCTGCAAAGCTGCAGCTAAGCTGCATTAAAGGTTTAAAGACAATTTATTATTTTCTATTGGTCTAAATCCTTAAATCACCTTAAACTCTTAGCTCACCTAAGACCTTAAAATAAAAGGTCTTAAACTCCCTGTGTTGCAGTATCAAGCATTAATCTGATCAATATTTATTAAACTTAAGTATATAAATAAAAGTATAAACTTTATATTATTAAAAAGTTGTGAGATTTTAGAAATGTCATGACTGAATGTGGCTCTCAGCTGACTTCACCAAAGGCAGTCTACATTCATGTGAAAGTTCAGACTTCAGAGATAGTTTACTCTCTGTATTGCAGACACCCCTTAAGTCTGAGGACCCTTCTTTGTCACTTATGAAGTTGGCGACCACTATAAAAAGGAATAATAACTATACCTGATACCAGAGCATTTTTTTAATGAATAAGGAATGCATCCCACAGTATTTGAAGCCTGTATGAATAACTGCACTCTTGTCATTTTGTTTTCCTTCAGTGGGGTTTCAGTCACACATTGTGCAACAGTCACCATCATGAAACAAAACCAGTCTTGCATCTAGTCTTCTGCTTTCTTTTTCAAATCTTCCCTCATTTTCCAGAGAAACTTTACTTTCCCTACTCAGTGTTAAGTAGCCTTGTACTTTCTCCTATCACATCTTCTGTTGTAAATAAAGGGTAACTTTGCTTCCTTCTGTTCCCTTAACAAAACCACACAGATGGAGAGAGAATTTTACGTCCCCCAGCACTGAAGAGATGTCCAGAGCAGTTAAGGCTGAGAGAAGGAAAAGGATGAAAGAAAAGAGACTTTAAAGGACTAGCAGCTCCAGTTACTGGAGCCACCCTGCACATTGGAATGGAGGGGGGATTCACAGCTTCAACAGAGAAAACGGACTACATCACCTTCATATATCCCAACACTGCAGGGGTGATGGGGCAGCCTAAGGGCCCAGCCAAACTGTATGCTCAGCCAAAGGTCTTCTGCGCTGGCCCTCATCTCTTTGCTTCACCCTTCAAACAGACACCCCAACCACACTCACTCTTGACCAGCAAATAAACAGATTATAGGCTGGAAACCTCCTGAAAAAGCATTTGTATCATTAATTTGAGGTATTGAAGAGGAGTCAGTACCTTTTGGCTATAAATAGGAGCAGGAATCAAACAAAAGTTTGCAGGCAAAAAAAAAAAAGAAGTTTTTTTGGTAAAGTCTGAAATTTAGTGCAAAACCAAAAGAATCAGAGGACATTGCCCAGTTTTGAACTCACAAGCCCAAGGAAAATCATACGTTAGACAAACTTGCCCTGGATGCTTGTTGTTACATGCAAAGATAATTTAGAATTTGAGCTCCTGCAGGCTGGGCCATCCAGGTCCCCGTGCACAGGGTACCCAGCTCCTGAAAGGTGCCTCCTGGGCATGGTGCCCTGTTTCCCACCTTGCATCTCTGCCCACCTCTCTTGGGGGTAAGGCACAGCTTTCAAATTCACCTCATAGCCGTGGAGCCCTTCTTGCCTATTAGAAAAGCTAAATTGGCGGCAAGAGTCATGAGGGCAGTCTGAAACGCAGCACTTCTCTTTGCAGGCTGCTGCCCCACCACAGGCTCACCAGCAGCCCTTCAGGTGGCTGGGCCATGGTGGCAGCTTTCCTTTCAATTAATAAATCTAAACTGGGAAGAGCCATGGAGAGGCAGGAATTATGCAGGGCAGTCAAAGGAGACAAGGCAAAGGCTAATGGCCTGAAGCAAGAAAGACAGACAATCCAAGATGAAAAGATCCTAACAGCGAGGTCCGCCAAAAAGCACCCACGGGAGCTCTTACACTGGTGATTTGTGCTTTGGGAGGATCAGGGAGAGGAAGGAGAGGAGGCGATGGCCTAATATGAACACTTTGTGGGTTCAAGTGCAAGAAATAAACAGACTGGCTCCAGGAATACTAATCACTACAGAGAGACTTTGAGTTGCTCCTCTGTGGGTGAAGTAGTCCCCTCTCCTCAACCCAGCCATAAAGCTGTGATATTAGCAGCAGTGCAAAAGTCCAACACACACTTTTCCCTCTCTGGATATTTCTTTACACAGCTGACGTCAAAAATTAGAGAAACCATGTTGTTTTACCCCAGAAATCTAATAAACTACATCCATGTTATTAACATCCTTTTTAAAAGGCACTTAGCTACAAACCTAGCAAAATTGCGGGGGC
>VZTL01017454.1:2138-18019 GCA_013400535.1 Scopus umbretta
CGAGGAGGGGCATCCTGCTCGTGTGTAGCCGGTACGACAGAGGAAGATGGTGGTGTTTTCGCAGGCGGCGCAAAATCGAATCGCTCTGCCGCCTCTCCCCTTTGCTGCCATTGACCACAGGTTTGTTTGTTCATCACCCCGGCGGTGCGACGGGCTGCGTGGGCGCGCGGTGTCATTGATCTGTTTACTCGGCGTTTCCCACGTGGCCGCCGTGTTGTGGCGAGGACTTTTATTTGTCACCGCGGCAGGTGACAGCCCGGGTGCCTGCGTGTGTCAGCCCCGGGACTGAGTCACAGGGGCCGGCGGCGCTTCTCTTTGCGGGGCGGGGGTGGGGGGGGGCGAGATGCCAGCCTGCCTCCACAGGACAGCTTACCTGCCCGCGCCTTGCTTTATTATTATTTTTGTAAAGAAAAGGCTGAGAGATGGTGACGGGGAGATCAACTTTCTCTGTAACCCAAAGCAGTGAAAAGTAAAATCCATCTCACCGCATCGGTTTTGTTTTCACTGCTGGTTCACCCTATCCTCTCCCTCTGGCAGAGCCCTGCACAGTCATTCAGCGCCCGGCTTGGGGGTGGTGTGGTTGTTAGTTCAGTGGTGTATGACCCATTTATTTTCATAATACTTAGATACCCACGCTTCTGCAGCATTCAGCACATGGGTCCTACGACCCGAATCCTTGCCAGAAAAGCGCACACCCAATTTCAGCGGCGTGCGTTGAGAACGGCCAGCCCTGCGCTCGGCTTGCCGAGGGCTGCGGGAAGGCGATGGGGGCCCTTGGGTCTAGTGGGCTATTATATGAGCAAGGGCATGTAGAGGTACATTTTTCTGGAGCTGGTACTTCGTCTTAGATTATTTTGTTAAATATTAATTGCTAGCTTATGGGATGTGTTTCCTGTTATGATTTGCAGAGAGCTGAGAAGTAAAAGTGTTGTAGTGGATCCTTTTCTGGCTGTAACAACTTGCATTTTCAGACACAGCAAGGTAATTCATGACATGAGATTGTTCACCCCGCTTCTCCCATCCCCAGACCTGGCATCACCTATACGCTTGTTGAGTCTGGTCTTAAGGCAGACCTTTTTTCTTTATTTCTTTTTTACTCAGCTAATTAGGTTAGCTTTCTGCAGGTTTTCAGATGGTAATTAGGTGCATGGTTGTGTTGCTTTCGGTAAATGGAAAGAATCAGGCACAGGACAGACAGGAGGGTAAACTGGTATCATAGTAGACATGGGAGTTTTAGGTATAAAAATTAGAGTAATTTGCAAAGCAACTTGAAGTAAAGTGGATTTAAACACAGTGAAATCATCCTTGACAGCAATTTGTTTGAAGTTCTTCTACTATTATGAGTGTAAAGGGTTGGGTTTTTTTAATTGCCAGTTTCTGGGTAGAGTATTCAGCATAATTTCTCACAGGTAAGTGAAGCATTGACTCCTTGTACTTCAGTAGTTTGGGGAGTGAGGGGAGAAACTGAGAGTTGGGGAGAGGCACCTCCTCCATTTCATCGTTTGAAAACTGTCAGTGGTCAGCTAACTTAGAGAAGGACTCTACCAGGTAACTGAGAGAAAACAATGAATTAAATGTATGACAATCCAGCAGGATCCCAGACAGTAGATAGGCATTGCATGTGAATAGCTGTCCTTGATGTTTAACAGCATATAATGGCATTCTAAATACAAACTGGAAAAAAAGTAACAGCAATTAGCTAGTTTGCATCCCTTGTTCAGATGAGCATTGAGTTCTGGGGTTTTTGCGTTTATATACTTTTGCTGTAGGTGTTGGAAGTGTGGGTGGCCATGAAAAAGCAGTGGTTACAATAAGATTTTCCATTTATTGCCCTTTGTGTACAACTAAAAATAAGATTCAAATGCTTCAGAATTTGTAGAGCAAGCATAATCCTTCTCTTAGTGCTGATGACTGGCTCGCCTGCAGCTTCGTCTCTGTCTGGTGAGTCCCAGGCTTAAATGCTTGTAAATGGGTCTGTGTTGGAAGGGGAGGCAGAGTTTACTTGCGGTGTGGTCTAGCTATGTTAATTCGTCATCTTTGTATTTAAAAAAAAAAAAAAAAAGGACTTAGGCGTAGTGCATAAGTAAGAGTTGGTGATGAATTCTTTCAATTTTGGAAGCAGAATTTTTTTGCTCTCTGGAAGAAGCAGCTTTGGAGGGGACCGAAAGGTCTTTAAAATCAGCCCTCCAAAACTTTGCTGGTGTGACTTTAAATGTTGTTCCAGAACTTCATCTTCTGGCAAAGAAAAAGAAAAGTGGGGGGGGGGGGGGAAGNTGTGCCAACAACAAAAAAAAGCGGGGGGGGGGGGGAAATCTATACAAATCTGCTGAGCATCGAGAAACAAATTCTCAGGGTTAACTTTTGGCACGTAAAATCCTTTTGGTTTGGTTTTTAGGGTGACAGTATTGAAATATGCTGTCTCGGTAGCTCTTCCAGGTAGTTGCACTGGTTAGGAATACGCTAAATTAGATGCAATATCTTGAGCTGCTAAATCTGTTCTGACCACAGTAGTTGATATGTCAGCTCGTGGCCAAGAGAAACATTAAAGAGAGATGTTATCAGCGAATGCAGGGAAATTCGTAACTTCATGGTGTAAGGTTTGGTGCTGTCCCAGCTTCACTCATTAAGTAGCCGTGGCATTTCCAGAGAATGAGTGTGCCTGAGCATGTCAAGCTTCTCAGTTTGATGTCATTCTTGCGATGGATGAGTAGAGAGAACATCTATCCAAGAGCTGCAGAACCAAAAGGTAGAGGCTGAAAACTTGCTTTCTGCTGCGTGGCAGCTTGAGCTTCACCGCTTTCTTGTCGCTTCGTGATCTTTCCAGGTTTTCCAGGCTTGGCAGGGTAGCAGAGGAGTTGGTCTTGAGAATCGGGCTGCATGAGACAATAGTTTTTTTGCTCTGAGTAATGCCATGTGGCACGGAGGAGGCGGGGTGCTGGGGGCACTGAGAGGCACACAGGCTTGTTCCATGGAATAGCCATGCTGTCGGCGGTGAGTCCTTTATTATGCAATATGAAATCCCTTTAAATTAGCTTGGTATAACCCTCCCCCTCTTCTTAGGAGAGCTCGGTGCCTGTTGTTGCTGCCTTCCTTTCGCCTTTTTGCCGAAACGTGTGTTTCTGCTTTTGCATCTGTCCGCGCCCCGTGGACGGGCTCCTGCTTTGACACAAAGTACGAAAGGCAAGAGAGCTAATGCAGTAATCAAGGCTTTAAATATTTCAGGTGGGAACGGGCAAAATTTCAGCAATAATTAGCTTCCATGGCGGTGGTTGCTGCAGGGAATTACATTACATCTGTTATAATCACCTGCGTGTCTCAGTCCTGTAGGTGACCAGATGCTGGCAGGCGGCGTAAACGTTTGTTGTCATTTTTTCTGTGGAATTTTCCCTTTTCGGTACAGATGTAGAGGTGGCTTTTTTCTCTCACCCCCCCCCTTCTTTCTGCTGCTGCGCCTGATGCAGATGAGTTCAAACCTGGTGGCTTTGAAGATAACGGCAGGAGAGAGTGCGTCATGCGGCGACGGCACTCACGCGCCGCTCACCGCTGCTGCACTTTCCAGCTGGATGAGACACGCTGGTCTTTTCCAGGGGTATCGCTGCACGGGCTATTTTTAGAGATGGCACATAGGACGCGTTGTGCAACTATCAGTACCCGCTGCCGGGCTCTTCATTTTTTCCCTTGTATGGTGATGAGGTTTTTAAGGTGTTTACCTTTCTCTTGAAGAGGTAGCTGGATCTCTTTTTGATTCTTTTGGCTACTTGCAGAGCTGCCAGTAGTTGTGGCGTCTGTGGAGTTGTGTTTTCTGTACACAGTCCAAACGGAACAGTCCTGCATGTGGCCACTAAATTAGGATTAATATAAGTGACTGAAGTGGCGCGGTTGAGATTTGCAGCTGAAGAGCTCTAACAACCTGCTGGGTTGCATAGCAGAAGATCTGCTACCTTGGGAAACCCCCAGCTTGGTTTTTTTTAACTTTCCCACAGCAAACAAGCTGCACTCAGGCATTTTTACAGTTGTCATAAACTCTTTCTATGGCTCTTAGTTTCTAGAGTTCTTTAAACAGCCGCCTCGGCTGTCGCTGCTCCCCGTGATGTACGGGAGGTCCTGTGAGACAGCAGTGGCAGATCCCGGTCAGCCGACGATCCCATCCCACGCACCTGGGGAGAACGATGGATGCTTAGGGATGCAGTGTAGCCTCATGATGGGAGCAGAGCTGGACATAGCAGTTGACTGCTGGCTTACGCCTGTCGCTTGCTGGAGGAACAGAGCTGGCCGGTCGCAGGCTCGTTATTGCGTTGCTCGAATAATGCAAAAACATTAGCAATGGAGATTTGCTGTAATGGTGTATTTTAAGTGCGTCTCTGCTCTGCCAGCTTCACTTTTAATGCACTCAGTTAAGGAATGCTTTGGAGGTTGCTGCTAATGGATGAATCTTCCGGAAAATTGGAATTTTCAAATAAGATTGACACTCTGGAGTGAGAAATATAAATCTAATGAGAGTATTTCAGCAGAGGTTTGTAATTAGGAATGAATGGGGGGAATTTGTACGCGCAGTCTGCAGAAGGGCACAATGGAAGGTGAAATTGCACCCTCTGCGCTGAATGAGGGATGAAAGCCAATGTATCAGTGTCATGGCATGACAGTGTAGAGTATAAATGATACTGTCACTGAGTGCTGCAGAAGGTATCAAGGGAATTCCACTCCAGTAAATTACATTACTTAGACAGACCTGAAGGCATTGTGTCTGAATGATTGGAGGGAAAAAAGGTTGTCAGCACAAAGCAGAAGATATTATAGAACAACTGGCTGCAGGGTTGGAAAGCGGTGTTTTTCTGATGTTTACCATGCAAAGCTCTTCAGATGCTTTTTTAATTTTTTTTGGTTGGATTGCAGATGTATTGATAAAGCAATAATATTTTTTGAGATGGTGTTGGGAGTGGATGCCAGCCTGCAGCAAAAGGTTGAGCATGCGCAGCTCCCATTTTTTCGATAGGAATCGGGACTCCTTCAGACTTGGGAAAAATCTAGTCGTGTGTTCCCAGCTCAAGCAGTGATCTTTGTGCATTGCTTCATTTGGCTGAGGACGTGCTTTTTGGGCTGGGGAGAGGAAGGTTGTTACCGTTCTCATTAGCAGTATCTGGGGCTGGATTGTGGTGAGCAGCAGAAGATCACGGGACGCAAACTTGATGGTCTCATTTAAAGGCACTCAAACAGCATGGCAAGGTCCGCGATGCGGGCGGCTAGGAGCATGATGTCATGGTGACAGTGCAGCAAAAATCCAGAGACTTCATCCCTTTTAGCATGCGTGTGCTGGTGCATCATGCGTACGTGTTCCTCACACTGTTTTGCTCGTTGCCCACCCAAACCCACTGCTAACGCCGCCTTGCTTCCCCCAGCCACAGTGATGGTGTTGAGCAGAGTAGTTATTTCTTGCCTTTTTTTCTCTGTAATGACCTATTACATCCACCCTCAGAGGGGCAGTAGCTCAGAGACGGGACTTCACTGCTTCTCTGTCTCTGGCCTTACGTGCAGACAACACCTACAAGCTCCTGTCATTTCCTAGTTTGCTCATGGGTGAGACAGCCCAGCTCCCACAGTTCTCCCAAACTGCTGCTCAATGATAAAACGGCTTCTCCTCAAAGATGCTACATTTCATTCCTGTGGCGCATAATAAGCCCTGCCTGCCTTGGGGCTTCTTGTAGAACTTCAGCAGACTTTGTACTGCTTAAAAAGATATTTTTCCACTTGCCTACTCATGAAAAGCAATCACTGAAAGCATATGCTGCAAATAATGCTAAGGGAGCGGGCTTCATTTCTCCTCTCCAAAACTCGATTCTCAGCAAAGCCCACACATGGCAAGAGGATGGACATGCAGCACTGTTAAATTAGCAGTCCTTAGTGTAGGTTTCTTTACCTGGAAAAACCGTTTCAGGTTGTGGGGGCATTAACCAGGAAATATGGCCAAACTGAAGGGTACCGACTCTGGGAAGGTTGCGGTTCAGATGCATCCATGGAAATGGCCCATCCTCCTCAGGATGCAGGATGCAGTCCTTTACAGCCTGTAGCTGGAAACCATAGCATCAAACCTACAGGCAGTGTGAAAAAGCAGTGAGGCATCCGTGGGAACGAAGATACCCTGCGTGGGATGTGATTGAATAGTAGAGCAATTTATTAGCGGTCCTGATCATAGCCAAAGGTGAGTGGGAGGAAGCAAAGTGTAATTTGTATCTATACTTCCCGCATTAAAACTGGGCTGGAGTGGCCCAGTGTGTAGGACTGTGTCTGTCTGTCTGTATAAAAAGGCGGGTTAAGATGTAAGAGATGTAAAGTTTGTCATTTAGACCATCATTGCCATGGGAAACTACTATGCCTGCTTAAGCACCAGTTTGTAGTATTATTAAAAATCTGCCGTCGCTCACTTCTCCTGTGGTATTTTGTGTCAAAAGCTGCCATTTTGACACTTTTTTTTTTTTTTTTAAAAAATGTTGGGAAAGCAAATGCTTTTTCTTATTTTCAGTGTCATTCCTGTGGTCATGATCAAGCCACATTTTCAAAACGTGGCTCTCTCTAGTCATCCGTCAATCCACAGAAGACCCATCTGTTCTTACTGCCCTAGCTATCCATACGATGCCGTTTTCCTCTTCTCACGCTGGTCCTGTGGCACGAACACCTATAACCAGCACCTGTGAAGTCACCAGGGTCACTCATGAGAGCGATGGATGTAAGGCTGGACTTCAAATGCCACACAGTACCACGCTTGCACGAGTGCGGTAGAGGCGGAGAAGGAATGACCAAACTCTGTACCTTAGGGAAGACTGAGAGACTAACCAGTATTGCTTTAACTGAGAAAGATACTGAGCCTGCTCAGTCAGATCTGTATCCCCTGGCAAATGTATTTTGTTGTGTAAATGGCTCCCTGCTGTCCCAGAAGACTATCGCTATCTCTTCCTATCTTGTACAATGGATTTCTAAATAATCAATCTTTGTGCAGGAAAAGTTGTGGTTCAGTAAGCCCAGCTTGCTAACGAGTCAATGGTTTAATCTTAATTCTTACTGCTAGTGCTTTTGATAACACAGGACTATAAAAGTTTGACATAGCAGAAACTTCTCCATAAACTCTGATTTGCTTGCCAAAAAGTCAACCCATTACCGTTAATTTCCCTCTTATCATTAGTGTTATTAAACTGACGATTGATGTGTAAAAACTGCCATTTGCATGAAGTTCCCAAAACTGCAGTAAAAGAGACTTTTGTTCTGACTTGGTAAGGAGAAGGGAAAAAAAGGCAAAATAACGCTAGTTCTAACAGCAGAGATGTTCATATAAAGACATGTTCTGAACAATAAGATCGTTTATCCATGTATGACATAAATACATCGGAATTTAAATAATGAGAGATCTTGTGAAATGCAGCAAAACGCACACCACTGGCATTGTGAAGTTTCCCTTCTCTAAAGCCCTATTTGCGGGGAAAAGCAGCTTTACTTTTGCTTTGAAAATCCATTATCATAAGCCATTTTTTTAAACACTTGTCTTAGTGCAATATTAAACCAATTCTATACCCTAAGAGCAGCTCTTTCATAAGGTAAAGTGCAGTCCCATGTGTGTGTATGTAATTGCGGTTTATAATACTTCTCACAAGCCCAATTTCCCCAAAATTAAGAAAACCATTCACCTTTTTAGGCTTTCCTTTTCCTAGTTATTTTTTGTTCTCCCTGTTTTTCTTCCCCAAAAGATCCTTTTTTCAAAAAGCCCTTTTAGGAGGGAAAAAAAAAAAAAAAAGGAAAAAGCACAGAACGCTTTCTGGATTCATTGCAAAACACTGCTTGGAGGAAGCATTTTAAGAGTTTAGGTTAAAAAGTTTCTGCCTCTTTCAAACTGCATGGGTGACATTGCTATTTTGGGAGGCAGTGCCATCTGCTTGTTCAACCAAAAACCGGGGAAGATGTTCCTAGTTCTAGCATAGACACTTGGGTTGATTCCACATAAAATTCCCGACCAATCTTCACTTGCGCTTGGCCCCCTCTATGAGCTGGGGAGATCAAGGCCACTGACCTCTTCCACCTTCACAGCTCCCAGGGAAAAGGTGTTTAGCTTGTGGTCCACGATGAGCGAGTAAGACATGGTTGTTCACAACAGGCACAGTCCGTCGTGACATATAAGGTCCATAATTCCTCCCCGCGGGTATTCATGTCGCAAGAGCTATAACGAGGAGAAAAGGAGAGCAACGTAGCACCCAACACCTGACATGCCGCAGGTGGCTGCTACCTGCAGGTGAAAAAGAGGGTGTGAGGGGGAGGCTTGGTTGGGTTTTGTTGGAGGAGTTGGATTTTTGTTTGCTTTTGAGTAAGAAAGGAGGAGGACAAGTTTTCTGGGGTTTTGCTTCCTTTGGGGGAAGAAAAAAAGCAGGACAAGGTTTCCTGGAGCACAGATCGACCATCTACCAGCTAGCACAGGTGTAAGAGGTGCAGGAGCTAGACAGGACAGTAAGAGTAGGTGGGGAGGAACAACAGGACTTGTAGAGAGTGCAGGTGGGTTGAAGGAAGAGGTTGACAGGAGTAGAAGCAAGGTAGAGTCTATGTAGTATGTACTGCAAGTCCATGGAAGTAGCGGAGGGGAACATGGAAACGTGAGAAGGGGTTACTGTAGTCCACCATAGGTGATGAAGACATTTCTCTGAGATAAGAGAGATTTAAGTCTGTGTTATATTGCTGGAATATTTGCAAATACATATGTATCATCATTACAATATCTTCCTGACTGGCAAAATGTTTCATCCAATCTCTGTTGACAGAAAAGATTGCCTACTGATAATTGCTTTGCTTAAGTGTCTGATAATATGCCAGAAATGAGAGCATTCTCTGTTAGGTCATCTTTAATTATGCATGTACCACCTGTCAGCTTTAAATCTAGAGAAGATTAGTTTTCTCACTGGATTTAGAGTAGGGAAGAGAAGACAGCCTTCAACAAGAGGACTAAGCTGTTGCAAACAGTGTGCCTGTAGGAAAGTTTCACAAGCAGTCTCCTCATCTTCCCTAGTCATGGATACTGCTGTTGGCACATGCGGAAATATTTGAAATATTGCCTAAGCTAGCTGCTGTAGCGATGGTTTTCGCAGGAAGAGGATTTCAGACCGTCTGTTGCGTTTCCTAGTTTTCTTTTTTCCCAATTCCAAAGGGAGAGGGAACGCCAAGGTGGGGGAGGACACACAGCAAATCATGGCTCCTTTGGCAATGCTAGGAGGAAATCCCCCCCGAAAGCCCTGCGAGGGGGTTATTAGCTTACCACTGATTAAAGCACACAATAAAACTAGTCAGGCCAATGAAGACATGCCAATCTAATAGGAAATTAGGGGCTCAAAGAACTGAAAAATGATGAGGATGGGTGCTTTGTGGAAAACCTCAACAGAGAGAGATGGTAGAGGTCTCTGAGGATATTGAATTAACGGGGTTGCCATTACCAGGCCTACTTAGGATATTAAAAATTACCTTGGAGAAGAAATTAATTTTTGTACAGGTTGGGGAGGCAGTAATTGTTTGGGAATAGTTGAAGGGATTTTCAGTTCACGGGAGAATACTATCTATTTATTTGCTACAGTAATATATTCTAGGAATCTCCTGGTTTTTCTGGTTTTTCTGGTCTCCTGTACTCTGAGGCCAGTCTGGAAAGCAGGGAAAGAATGGTTGGTTGTCCTCTGAAATGCACTGTTTGTACCGGAAAATGGGAACAGTCGTTATTAAACTTCTCACCTGCTTTTGGCAGAAGAGAACATCAGTTGGCTGTCAGATGTTGGTCCTCCTGCTTCTTGCTGATGGATCTGAGTGGCTCACGCTTCCCCCTCTCTGGGATTTTGGTTTTCCAGCTTCTGTCATCACTGCCTCACCTCCTGGAAAGAATTCCTCAGTTACACTGGTTAGCTGACGCTGATCGTTTTTCCTGGTAATACCTTCAGCCAGTGCTATTTCTGAAATTCTGGGATTTGGAACAGTAGGTCAATTTGTAAAACAACAAGAATGAGCGAAGAGGGACAGATGGCTCTGGATGTGAGAGCATGTTTCTGTTCATCTCCCATTTGGCTTTTGCTGATGCTTTGTCGTTGTGCAAGCATTTGAGGCTGTTGTTTTGCATTGGTTAAGCGATAGTTGCTCCTTTACGGCAAAGATTGGCCTATGGCACTTGTTGTGTCCCTGCCTCTGCTCCCGTGGGGCTCCAGGGCAGGCTCCCTCTGCAGAAGCTGGCAGTGCCTTTGCACCCAGGAACATGGAAAGGGTTTGGGAGACAAGTGGATTTGCTGCTCGGAAATCTGGCTGTGTTTTTCCTGACCTTTTTTCCCAGTGTCTGCGCTGGATGAAGCTTGCCAGATTATTCCTTTGCTCAGGACAAGGTCACTGGACTCGCCTTTCTTTGTTATTCCTGTGTAAATGATGACTTCTCCGTTCTCTGTTGTGCTGTGGGATTTTGCTCAATTCTTAGACAGAATCTGACTGATTCGGACCTGCTCGCTTCTCTCTCTCTCCGGGTAGTGATTCCAGTAGCATCACCTGGATGTAGATGAACTTTACAGAGCTGAAATGGAAAAGTGTGGGGGTGTGCCACAACCTTTTTTGCTCGCTCATGATTCATTCAGCCTTTCTTTCCACCCTCCTTATTGCACGCTAAAGGGCTCTCCAGTCTAGCAATGGTCCCTGGAAGATACCTCTTTCGTACAGGCTCCTTTGTTAAATACGAGGGTGTATACACCTCATTATCCTTGTGCTACTCCTGAGTTGTGCAGCACCACTGGACGGTGCAGATGTCGTGTTCAGCAGTTTGAGGGACAAACGTACTTGAGTGAAGTCAGTACTCTGCTTTTGTCTCTGCAAAACTGTGCAGCTAGGTGAAATTTAAGGGTACCTTTAAGGATGAAAGAAATACTTAAAACCAGACTTGAAATAATGAAGAAAAATTGCCAAAAAAAAAAAGAAAACACCAAACAAACCCCCCAAAAACCAGCATGCCCTAGCAAGGATTTTTTCTGAGCTCTTGTGGCTTGCGAGATATGGCTTACCTAGTCCCCAGATCTGGCCAGTCCTCGGGGGCTCTTTCTTGCCCTATATTTTACAGATGATTACATAAACTACCCAGAGCAGTTTTTCTGGAAAGCCTTCCTGTCCTCAAACCCAAGATGGCATCGGCTCCCTGGTCCTCTGTTATGACTACCTGCCCCTTTTCTCTCCTGGACTCTTCATTGGAGCTTGCCTACTGCCTTGATCACAGGAGGGGCTTCAGCTATCTGCTCCATTTCTCACAGGGACACTTGTTTAACATTTCTCTTGTAACCTTTGGGGCATTGCTGGTTTTAGGCTTCACACTTTTTCCCTCTCGTTTCACTTTTAAAAACACTACAATAAAACTTTTCACATGTCAGGTAGTAGAGCCTTCATACGGGTTTCATACTTTTCCTTTCATAGCAGTGCAACAGTGCTTGATAAGTGAAGCTGGTGAAGTTCAGAGCGATGTGTTTACATTGAGATATCCAACTGTATACATTGCTAATTTTAAGAGGAAGGGGAACCCTTCTTGGGATAATTAGTTTTGCCATATTTATAGACATGACCTCCTTCTGAAGCATGTTTTTCCTGACTCCGAGTCGGCTGCTGACAGCTGGTATTACAAGAGTTCATTGTGAGTCTCATGGTCCGTGTGTGCTTATGTATACATAGCACATAGACACAGACGAGACAAAGCCACAGAGAGATAATGAAGGCAACGATGCTAAACCCTGTAGCAGTGCCCAGTAGTGAAGCATTTGAACAACCAGCGTGGGCCAAATTCCAGCTCCTGTCTAGGCCCTAGCAATCAGGAAAATCGCCTTGTCCTTTGATTTTACCGATCTGAATGAGTAGCCAAGAAGTCAAGGTAAACATGTCTCCCTTACCTACAGCCCTGGCAGTGGCAGCGCAAGCTCCCGAATCAGGTGGTTTCCCTGTACCCCCAGGGCCCACCCGTAAATGGGGATACTGCCATGTAGGATCTCCCTACATGCCCTTTTGAGGCAGAGAGGCAATGTGGTATGTGGATCGTGTAAGTCAGGTTTTGCAGTCTTTCCGCTGCAAGTCAGTTGGCAACACAGTAGATCAATGGTAAATACATGCAACCTTCTTGAAAAGTTCAAGTGGGCAATCAGAGCAAGGCAAGTGGTTGCTTTTACACTTTGGTTGCAGAGCATTTGTGGAGGGATTTCAAGGAAACCTCTCGGTAGCAGGAAGCTGCTGCTGCAGGCATTCGATGAACGACCTGCGTAGTCGTCTTCTGCGCCTGGTGCTTCCTTCCCCAGGCTGCTTAATAAATACGTGAGCATGGCCATTATCAGCCAGGCTCCATTTCTTTTGCCTGTGCTAATGTGCCAGTATTTTATGTCGCATCGAGTGAGGAGGGAAAGCGGTGATAGGAGGCCTTTTTTCCCTTCCCTTAAATAGGATTGATAACCACAACTTAACAGCATTCCACGAAAAAGACATTTGATCGAAGGTGGCCAGAGCCTCCCCTGAGAGGCTGCATAAGGACGTTCATCCTGATAATAACTTGCCTTTGCCATTTTCAGGGCAGACGTTCCTATTGTGTTAGCTCGCTCCAGTTAATGTGCACGCACATATATAAAGGTACCTCTTTGATTTCCCTCCAGCCTGCCTCCCCCCACCTCCCACGCAGGCCCAAGGGCTGTACGGGATGCCCACACCACCGGCAGCTCCCGCTCGGTGCCCTTCGGTGCCCCTTCAGCCACGGCGGGGTCTGCTCTGCTGTGCAGGAGCAGTGGTGAGCGTTCTGCACACCGCAAGCTGGAATTCCCTCTGGGCCTCTGCGATGAATACTGCAGAAACCTTACCGAGCAGGGGAAAGCATCGTGCTTTTACGTGCAAGGGCTTGCCAGTTTGAATCACGTCTGTTGTGTTGCGGAGGGGAACATGGCTCTGGTTGCAGTGGGTTAGTGGAGTACTAGCAAGTCTCATTTGCAAGGGGTCCCGGGCTTCAGTCTCATCTCATCTGTCACCAAGAGAAGGAATCTACTCTGACAACTTCTGCGAACGCTGTTTTCACTTTTGTTTCTCGTTCCCCAGCCGTGTCCTTTGTTTCTGAAATGCTGCTTACATACCGCAGATTTTTTTTTTTGCGCAAATCGATTTGCTTTAATTTCTTTCTCAACTACCTGATTTTTATCCTATTGCTTCACCAGCATCCTGTTGTTAATTCCATGATATATGATAATGCGATGTGATAGCCCTCCCTAGTTAGCAAAATGTTAGAATAGCTGTTGGCAGCTTCTGGAAGAGTAATTAGCAAGTAGGAATTACTGAAAGATGTGCACACTAGCCTAAGTAGGCATTTTCCAGCTGTTTGCAAGTTCAAAAACTAGTAGGGACTTTTCAGGCTCTAACGCAAGATTAATTACTTGCTACTAGAAAAGAATACTTACAAAAATGTGTAGTGTGCAGTCAGGGCTACTGTGTTTTGTCCCTTAACTTGGAAGTGGACTTCTCTGTCACAAAGAACAGGATTTTTACAGTATTTGGTAGTCGTTTTCCTCAGGAGGCAAGCCTTTTCATTACAAAGGGGATGTCAAGCTCAAACTCAAAATAGAAAGTCACCTAAGAAAGCGCTTAGGGTGTTGTGTGCATCAGTCCTCATGCCGCTGGGCGTAGCGCTGCCGTGCATGGGGATGGCGCGATGCAAGCGCCTTTGTGCTGGCTGCCTGAGCCGGGATCCCCAGCCCCCTGTGCATCCTGGCATAGCCCAGGACATCGGCGTTTCCCTTCTCTCTTTCTAATGCACAGGAGTTTCTGTCCACGATGCTTTCTTTAGAAAGCCATTTGTACTGCTGTGCCTCTGTTTTGCATGAAGAAGCCCACGTAAATCAAATATAGCTGTGCAGCTGTGCCAAAAGCCTCCTTTTTATCCATGGGCAGCTATTGTCAGCCAGCTTTTATTTCCCCTCTCTGCTATTCTATTGCCCCTCCAGGATCAGCCTGAGAGTGGCTGGATTTTTGTTTGCTCCCTGCTGTAAGGTAGTCGCTCTCCGCCAATGCGATGGAGAGAGTGGGCAGGCAGAGGGGAAGCGTACGACGGGTGCATTTGGACTGCTTGACGGTGTTATTTTAAGCTCAGGCTCTTCTTGCCACCTCCATAGCCTCTTCTGCTCTCTGCCTTTCGCTTAACATCTCTTGTGCCTAATTCTCTAATCAGCTGGATTATCACCTCTTGGCACTGTGTCCTCACCCACTCTCCAGTCTCTCACCAGCGATTACCTCTCCCCTCTCATCTCTTCTCCCTTCTGACACTTCTCCCTGTTCGCTTCTCTGAGTGCCTGTGACTTTCCCTCCCCTCTCCTCCCATTGAAAAAGCATCGTCCCACCTCTCGGTGGGGGAAAGGAAAATTTCCAGCAACGTTTTTCTCGGTGTCGCCTCCATTCCCACTGCTCTTTCAAGCTCCTTGGCAGTCATTCCCCTCTCTGTTCTGGGCAGTGCAACCTCTCTCTGCCGCCTGCCCACTCTTTTCTGCTCCCTCCCAGCATCCTTGCATACTCACTGTAGTATGCAATGGCTTTATCTCCGGCTTCTGCAGTTTCTTTTTGCTCACTGAAAACACTGGAAAATAGCCACTCTTTCCCACAATTCATTCCCCTGTTCTCACCTCTGCCCCTTTGCCCTCCCGCAGGCAGGACTGGGCTCCTGCCCCCTTACTACAGACCCTTCTCCCTTGAAACTTCTCCAGCCATCCCTCTTCTGCCTTTCCTTATGTGTATCCGTAAGCCCCCAGCCTCTTCAGCCTCCTCTCTCTCTGAGGTAAGCCTCGTCCTTTCCCTTCTTTTATCTTGGACCCTTCCACTCATCCATAAGAACGCGATTTTTAGTATCCTTGTGGATGTTGCTCCTGGCTCTTCCCCATCCCTTCAACTTTTCACCATTGCCTCTGGACTCGTCCCTTTTCAGAGCTTTTTTCACACATCTCTTTCCTCCTTTATTATTACTAAAAACATTTGCACGAACATCCTTTTCAGGATTTTAATTTCTCCTCTTGCTTATGCTCCTTTGGGAAAAATTCTTGGCACATGCAGTGGAGAAGAATACGTGTATGCATATCTACTAAAGGTGAGAAACGCGTGGAATAATGGCTACAAATAATACTGAGGCACCTAATTTGTACAGAGTTAAAGGAGTGTTTCCTCCTTGATACAAGTCTGGGTAGCTCTATTGAAAGGACTGGCCCAAGGACCCTTTTAATAGAGATCATGTCATTTTTTAATGTTTGCAAAGCTCATGCCAGGCAACATGGGCTATTCCAGAAACAAGCAATGACAATAATACATATTTTCAAAGAGATATTAATTAAACTTTGTGCGTGTGTGTGTGTATAAACATATAGAACTATATGCATATGCACATACATGTCTGGTTTTAAGACACTGTGTTGGAGCATCGTATGCTGTGATGGAAAAGCATCATGTCATTCATAAGAAAGTAGTGACTGTCCTGTATTTGATCAAGCAACAAGTACTTTTTTAAAGCATTTTAACATTCCTTTGGGCATATAACAAAACTGTGTCTTACTAGGACTTAAATTCTTGAAGTAATGGCATGAATCTGTAGATGCACTTACCTGATCTTGACTTCCAAAAGATATAAATTAACTGAGCCTATTTCTACAAGATTTGAATTGTGCTAATGGAAAAATCTTCATTTAGTCTGACAGTGGAAAATCGTCTCCCTTCCATGAAGCTATGTCACTACATGGTCAAGTTTGTTTAAAAAGGCTGGATTTGGTCCTGCATAACAATATTCGCATTCTTCTGACAGGCCAAGAAACACAGTACATCGATTTAGTTAGAAGATTGGGGGGGGGGGGGGG
>VZTL01017454.1:18040-40543 GCA_013400535.1 Scopus umbretta
GGGTTATTATTTATTTTTTATTGCAGCCTGCAATATAGGTTAGGTACAGTTAGAGTAGGCAGAAGTTGAGGGGGAAGAAGTAAGAAAAAAGTATGCTTGTTTCTACATTGTGGACTGTTCTCTTTTACATGTATACAGAGAGACAAGCTCCCTGGCAAGCACTAGAGTTTGCTCTCTAGGCTGGTCCCCTTTTTAGCACAAAAATTGCTGCAGGGGGTTGCAAGCACTGGGAAGTATTGATTGTTTCCTAGCACGCTATTTGTATTACATATTTTGGTTAATAATTAGTAATGCTTTTAGATTAGTTTCGTTTGAAATACTAATCAATGAGCTTTATAGATTCACTGCTTTATATATAAACAAGTCAGTCTCCAATGGAGCGAAAGAGTTTTATTTTATCCCAGATTGTTTATACTGTATAATGATTAATCTGTGGTTTAATCTCCTTGTCTTCATGCTTTTGTGGCTTGATCCCGCTTGTTGCAGGGGATCTCAAATCTCATTAAAGGGCATGGATTAAAGGCACTCAACACCTTGCCAAATAAGTGCTGGAATGTGCCAGCTAAGTCCTGTTGCATGTAGACTTCCCAATGCTTCTCACTCCACATGTGCAACAGAAATAGGACTGCCTGCCTTGTATCTTGTCATTTCCCCCTACAAAACCTTATTTTGAACCATGGTAGGTTTGCTAGACTTCAGGTGCCACAGGGTCACAGTTTTCTTGCTGTGATGTTCTCTCAGCCTGTAGTTGGAAAACCACCGCCAAAGTATTTCAGCTGAGGGGGAAGTAAATAGGAAAATAAAGCTTGAAATTATGTGTTGATTTTCCGGTGTTCAACATTTTTTTGAGCTCTTCTAAAGCTCTGGTGCCCCCATGCTGTGGAGCAAAGACATGAGATCTCAGTTGGAGAGTGGGTTTGGGGCCACAGGTGCAGTCATTGCTGTTGCTGTTCCCATGGAAATCGATCTGACCAGCCAGAAACTTCGGAAAAGAAAGCCCAGGGCAGCTGATGGCTTCTGCTTAATGCTGCCTCAGAAATCTGGTTTCTGACAAACCAGCGGGACCTGCAGAGCCGTACTCTGCTCGCTCCATCCATCTTCGGTGCAGCATTGCGGACTGCTCGGTTGTGATTTTGCAGACCGGTGATGGTCAGCCAGCACCACTTGGGAAGCAGAAATCTCATGGTTCCCGCCTTGCTCCTGACCTGCGTGGGCTCGAGGGTCAGGTTACACAATGGCACCTTTAGTTTGTTTAAGGTAAGGAAATTATGCACAGAAGCTGTTAAAAGAATATAAGGTTGTCAAGTCAAGTGAGAAATGTTATAACATCACCTGCTCAGCCTTCAGTTGGATCCTGTGTGCATGCAAATTTGACAGTCTTTAATTGCATGTCTCCAAGATCTATGGAGAATATAGCTTCTCAGTTCACATCAGAAAGAGCACACAGACTTCTTTCTTCTCGGAAAAGAAGCAATTGCTTGTACATCACATATCTCTTAAAGATTGTCCAGATTGTAGGTGTGGGGTACATTTCATCAGCCAGTCAAAGCTTCCATAGGTCACAGCTGCCTGGAACACAGCTCTGAGCAAACCTGCCGTGGTCTTGAAGGTAGTGTGGCAGTGGTGGTTGCCACCATGGGGACAGGGTCCTCACTGATTTGTTTTGTGTTGCCCTCGGATATGGTACAGTCAGATGTCCTGGGGCATCTGTCCCTTTGTGAAAGGAGAGGGAAGGCAGAAGGTAGCGGGGGTTGCAGTCACCACTCTGCTGAGGGTGGAGAATGACGTGGGATTTTGTGGCTCTCCAAGATACAGTCTGCAGAGACTGTGGGGAAGGTCTGGTTTTGGTGGCCTCTCTTTCTGAACCAATAGTACATTCCCCTTGAAGACAAATTAGCAATTGGGGGCTGTAAACTAACCATAGAGGGAGAGAGTGACATCGGTGAATACCCAACCGCATAAACCAGCCTTATGCTTTCAGTATATGTAAGTCTAAACCATTAGGGTTGTAAAAGAATGACATTGTTTGACTTTTTAGTTCTTAGCATTACCGGAGAGACACTGGAGCAGGAATCAAAAACAGTTTCAGTGGGAGTGGTTCTCTTAAAAATGGACTGGAAAATAAAGGTTTACAACTTGTTGCGTGAGAAAATGAAGCAAGAAGGGAAGCGGTTTGTCAAGCGCTATTATTTGTGGACAGTCCTAAATAATGTGAATCACAGGACCTCAAATCCCATACGGTGACCTTGTGCAAGCAGAGTACACCACCTACCAGGAGATTATAAAATTATGCATGCACTGTACTCAGAACTGAAAAAGATGTTTTCCAAAGTTAGAACCTGTTGTGTTGGCATAACATTGCATTTAAAGTAAAAAGCGTTGAAAGCACTGGGAATTGTTGAAGAATATTCTGCCAGCTGCTCAAAATTATGATTTTACACTGCCATCAATAACAAAAAAATGTTACTCTAATGAGAAGCTATTCCGGTTAAATGAAGAAATAGAAGTCATGATAAAACATTAATTAATCGCATATCAAAAAAAGGAAAATGGAAAAGGCAGAAATGCTCCCTAGGTGGGTTTTGTATTTGAAACGGTAGAAGAGGATGTGTCCGTCCTCTGTGGTGATGTGGAAAGAAGAGAAAGTTTGCTGCCTATAGCGAAGGAGGATCTGAGACAGGCAGGAGTGGTTGAAATTAAACGTTTTCACATCCTAGTAGCTTTTACATCCAGGAATCTTTCAGGAGGTAGCTGAAAAGCTGTGTTAAGTGGCTGTTAATTTATAATAAATCTTGGGAAACAGGAAATTCCAGAAGATTGGACGGCTGCCAGCTGTATTTCTGATATTTCAAAAAGATAAAAGGGATGTCCAGGGGAACTGAAGGCTGGTTTAGCTTGACGTCAGTCCGGGGTAAAATAGCGGAACAGCTATTTCAGGATCTGTCAAGAGAGAACTTGGAGGCTAAAGGTATAGATAATTCTAGTAACAGTTGGAGAGAGAGCTTGTCAAAGAAACCGCTGGGGTTTTTTGCTCTGTCAGGTTTGCAGGTCCGTGTGATAAAGGCAACTGTTGATACTGCCTTTCCAGACGAGGTGGTCTTTTCTGCCTTTTGGGTTTGTGAACTGTGGAAGGAATGCCCTGAGATGAAAACTCCAATGACAGACTATGCTAATTCAAATAGAAATAATCAACCCACTCTCTTTCCCTGGGATAAAGCGTGGCTTAGTTTGGGGGTTTGCATGTTAATCTCCTATTTGATTTTATTTGTTGGCTTTTGCAGCTTTAAGTGTGTTGAGTACATTGTAGTTCTGTGGGGGCAAAGAAACCAAACAAACTTCAAAAAGTGCATGAAAAGCTCAGCAAATAATATAAGTATCCTCAAACAAAGATAAAAATCCAAGTTCTTCTTATAGCAGCCTTTGCAGCTTTAATCCCTCATTCTTTACCATTGCAAAGAAGCTTTCATAAGCTCCTCTGGATCTTGCAGGAGAAGGAAAGCTTGTCTTTGCCTTCTGCTGTCTTTGCAGTCCCCTAAGCTATAGGTGCAGATGCTACGCTGGCTGTACTTACTCCTCAGAACCAGGACCCAAAAGCATCATATCTTTTATTTCTGGGCTCCTTTAGGCTGTGGTTGCACTTAGCCAAAATGCCCATTTTTGTCACATACCCTCTCCACTTGCCCTGGCTGTAGCCTGGTGGGTGCTGGCAGCAGAAGAGATTGCTTTCCACGTGCATTTTGCTGTGGGATGATTTATTGTCTGCAACAGGAAAGGCAGTTTGGTTCCAGAATAAGGGCCAGTCCATGGATAAAGGGACATTTAAATAGGAATCTAGGCATATGCCAGACTCTGAGGATGGTGGTAAGACTTACAACTCTTGCCTAAACCTTCCAATAAAGAAATAGCGATTCTCAGATCCTTGCAGGATCAAAAACACTGTCAGAATCCCTTGGTGTAATCCAAGTATCTCCTTGGCACTTGCTCTGAGAGTTTCTAATAATCATTTCAGTGACCTTGTGATCATTTCATGGTTAGAAAAACATGTGAAAATTGTTTTTTGCGTGGGTTGATAGGCCTTCCAAGGTTCAGACCTGTAAATCTGTGGATCCTAATGCAGTAGTCACTAGAATTTATTTATTTATTCATTTATTTTTAGATTAGTAAAAATGTATGATTTAACTGTAAGGAAAAAATTTTCCTTCAGCACATATGTTGTCAAAGGAGAACCTTATTGTTGGTATCTGTTTGGTTGTGGAAAATGCTGGACAAGCAGACCGTGGTCCAGTCTCCAAGGAGAAGGCGACACCTGTATTCTTTCCCAAGTGCAGAAGGTGCGAAGTTACACCCTACAAAATTCAGTCCCAAATTTAACCCAGTGACCTACTGCATGCATTCCTGCTCTTCACACATTAATCACAACAGACATGTTCCAAAGGACGTGCCAGTTCGTGTCCCAAGGAAACATGAAGGATATTCTAAACACCTGCTAACTTGCAGCAAAGATGAAGAGCTTGCATTTTAGAGAGGGGGAAAAAAAAAAAAAAAAAAGCAGATTTTTCCTGTAACAGCTATGTCGTATGACAGGAGAAAATGCACTTTTGTCATTTTTGCAACCTCTTCAATTTGAGTAGTTGAAGATGTTAGCAGTGGTTTTGGCCATACCTTCCCATGCAGACAGAACTTCTTCCACCAGTTCTGCAGATAGGCTGGACAAGCAGTAATTAGTACAGCTTGAGAAGTGAGGAGAAGATTAACCAGTAATTCTGAGAGAGAAGTTTTCTTTTCTTCTCTGCAAAACAAAATTGTAAAAAATGCTCATTTGATAGCAACCAAAAAATTCAAGTACAGATCTTCAGCATTGAACTGTAGTGGAGATTTTAAAGGCTGGGCTTCCTTGAGAATAAAGCATAAGGGAAATTAATAGCTTTTATTCAGATAACTTGTTGGCATAGGCTTTCACATGAGAAGACTGCTAAAAGGAGCAGAACAGCACTGTTCTTCATAATTTGTAGCTTCCAAACTCTGGTGGTATTGGCTTAATATCAGCCTGGCTTTTGTTCTCGTATTAGCAAAAGAGATTTCAAATAGAGAAACAGAGTTTTTACTATCCCGAAGTACTATCATACAGGCAAGTGGCCTGGATACTTGACCAACCATTTATACTTCAACAATTTCATCATCTCAGATGGCATTGTAGTGCAAATTATATATACATACATGTGCACATATGCCCACAGCGGTACACATAAATTATTTAAAAGTTTAGGAAAAGGAGGAAAACCGTATCACTATTTCACTCCTCCACAAAAGCCCTGCTACACTAATTTAAAGCAAGGAAGACATGACTTAAATCTGATGGGTTCTTGCCAGAATCTCCAGCTGCCATTTATATGGAGACCTTAAATACTTTCAGAGGGCTCACCAAGCTGGAAGGCAAGATAAAAACAAATCACTAGTTCATTTTTCCCCCTGATTCTTTAATCTGGCAATCCAGCTTACCCAAGAGTAACCCAAAAGGTTGTGTCTTTTCCCCAAGGTCCTGAAGCCTTTGACCACTTCAGAAAAACATAGCATGGTTTTTGTTTTGCTTGGTGGTTTCCTGGCACTGTTTCAGTGTTGGGCATTCCCCATTCTGCTTCGAATAAGCTATTTTGAGTAGCAGACTTGGTTCCAGTCCCCTCCACTGTAGCCAGCTACTCTAAAGAGCATGTGAAAGCCATGAGACTTTACCAGGGAAGAGTTCTCCTGTGTTTCTCACTTTGCATATACATGTATGTCAGTTAGAGTGGCTTCTGAAAAATAAGGATAGAGGACAGTTCTTCTGTTGTTCCTTCTCTTTTTCTACCCATGCTGTCTTCCCCCACCCCATCTACTATGCGCTCTCCTGTAGGCATCGCCATTTGTATTTAGAGGACGTTGAAAATGCATGTTAAACTAAGCCTGCCTTATTGAGTGTAAGATAGTTAGTAGTATAATTATATAATTTTTCCTGAGTCATAAAAAGATGCACACGTATACTTTGTGTAGTAGGCCTGTACAGAATGTATATGTCAATGCATGTACCATGTGTAAACATGATTTGCATGTTAACTAAAGTCCCTAAAGACTGCAAGCTATCATTACCTTGTTCAGCTGGGACACTCCCTCAAAAAACAATAACAACATAACCTTCTGAAGTCAACAAATAGGTTTTATCTGTAGTGGAACATAAATCTATTTGGACTCTTCAAAGCAGCTTCCACTGGGAATCCCTGCCTCCTTAGGGTACCAATCTCTGAACAACCTGAAGTGCAATTTCTTTAGAGTAGACACCTGGGATTTAAATAAACATTCATCATGGAGACTATGGGCATCCTGACACGAATTAAAAAAAAAAAGCAACCAACAACACAAAAAAAAACCCCCAAGATCAATTGCAGAAATGAAGCTGTATTACCTTTCTGTTCATGTGTGCAATCTGCCAATAGTGAAATCATTGTAATAACCAAAATGCTCCAGACAAAAGGTATATTCATCTGTTCTGTTTAAAGGTCTGCAGGATCAGAGTCCCTCTTTCTGTTTTTCCTTAGTCTCTGTCCATTTGTGCAGTAGAGTCTAAGTCCAGTGTAACAAAGCCAGTAAGTGACTTCTGCAATGGGACTTACTTCCTACATCAAAGCTTGTATGCTGTGGCAACAAATAGGCTGTGCAAAAGCGGCCATTCCACAGTCTGGAGGATGCATCCCTGTTCCTGTTGGTTTGAGCTAAGGAATGAATTTCCAGTCTTCTCATCTCTACTTCAAAAGCACGAAAGACTTGCCATACAGAAACAGGGCTCATAGCAGCCAGCCCAGGCACTGATGCTTCTGCTCACTGCCCACAGTGTAGCTCATCAGGGACCAGTTCATGGCCCTTGAACCACATACAACTGTTTAGCAATTCAGAGGGTGCTCCCTAGGCCGTGAACGCTTGATGTGTTGGAGCCATGCGGCCTCCTCAGCAATGTAAATTCTTGCCTTTAGGAATATTACGAAATGTCTGTAGGGCCCCGCTGCGTACCCAACCAGACCTCTCTCTGTAGAGGGCCTGTGGCTAAACCCTCTCTTGAGTTTCTCTTGGCTATCCCTCTTCCCACTCACCGTCAAACAAAGGTTTTGCTTTGAGGCAGTAGGGTCAGAAGCACCAGCCATCGCTATCAGCAGCAACGCATGTCTACAGCTGCTGGCCAAGAATGCTCTACAACATCTTTTCTGCTTGGCCATGTATTGTCTGCTTTACAGCAGAGATTACTTGAACAATGTAAAAAGTTCATTTTTGAAGATGTTCTTGCTAGTGGCCCTGGCACCCACAGTGTATTTGGCAGGAGGCAAGCCCGTGTAGCCTGGCGGCCTGCTAGTCTATTTTCAATTATCTAGGGTGCTCAGAGAAGAAGACATTAATATTGCTGAGGATGACATAGCAAATTACTACTGCTCCCTAACCTTTTTAAATTGCTAACACTGTTGTAATCTGTAATTACAGAAATCAGAGTGAGAATTGTGGCACAGTATAATTATCTTTCCTGATACTTTATTGCTGTATGAATTATTAATCAAAATCAGTCTTGTATAGTATTTGCAGCAACTAAGAAGAATAATGTATAATTAAATTTCATTATTTCTATTTTTGTGCTGGTGTTTTATGATGTTGTAATTGATAATTAATTGGTTAAAAATTCACACAATTCTTGGGAGTTTCATATGACTATGACTGCTTGGTATTCAGCATTTATTAATTGAATAATGGGCTCACTGAAGAGACCTTTGTATATAGTCTTCTGTCATTACAGTGAGCTCTCAAAAATGGTGAATTAATCATTAGGCCTTTCAATAGTTTCTTTTTAAATCTTTTTAAAGGAAAGCAGTGACAATATAATCATATCCTTTGTTGTTATAGCTATAATTGAGAGATCGTAATAACCAATTATAAGGATGGTCATTTTAGGAGCTCTGAAGTGTCAGTTATTGATAAATTTCTTTAAAACCAAAGTGTTGGTTACACAGAACAAGTCTTTTCTTAGAAAAAATATTAGGAGATGGGGAAGGAAGCCTGGAAAATTATTTTCCTCCCACTTGCCACTTAAAAACAGTGCATGTTTATCCCTAAAAACTGTCAAGTCTGATGTGCTTTTGCTGCCATTTGTCAGAAGTGCGAGTTCCTCTCAACTTTTTCATTATGTTATCATCAATCTCCCCCCTTTTTTTTTCCTAGTTCATTTTGCTAAATTGTTGGGGGAAGAAAATTAGTAGAAAACCTCAGAACAAAAGAGTATTTTTTCACACTCTCTGCATCGTATTAAACAGAAATACTGTCAGACATTTACATGCAAATCTGCGGTGCAGACTCTCCAGCTACCTCTGACCAAAAAGCCTTAGATGCATTTAAGCTAACCACTTCAAGGTATTCCTAAATGTCTTTTTTTAACTGTTAGGGGAGCTGATTGGAAGAATGTGAACTGGAACTAAAAATAACCCAAGTTCAGTATTGATCTTCTCTTAACACGATCAGGAGAAAGCCGGGAGTCACCTTGTATAGCAGGATATAATACGAGCTCCAACTTATGCTTCCAAGCAAAACCTGCGGTTCATTTTACACCAGGTCAGGTACTGCAATTCCTAAATGAGAAATCACATGGTGTTACCTCTTGGCTTCCTTACTGAAAGGTTGCGTTACAGGCATAGCGAGGAAATGCCGATAAACCTTTTCAGGCCTTTACCATGAAGTTGTTGGGAGTCCTCTGTGCGCTGTTGTAGATCTGGTGTCCTGCTTACACATCCTGGGATACAAGCGAGCTTTTATTTCATGGGATGAGACCATGCCTTTAGGCCCCTTTTTACCCTCATCCCCTTCCTTGCTGGTATTTTGCCATGGAGAGGCTACAAAGATGCTTCCAGTGCAGTCTGTGCACCTCTTATCTGTTGAGCTTAACATCTGATGGCCTCTCATACCCTAAACCCACCACTCCACTGGAGCCAGTGGGAGCAGGAGCCCCTGGTGTTAAGGACACCCACCACAAGTAGTCTTTGGATGGATGTTTTCTACTGCTGGCCCTCAACAGCTTGGTCACGTGCAACTTCAGTGCCCATTTGAGAGAGGGGAGTGTAGGGCAGTGGGCCCATTGCTGTCTCAAAGTGATAGATTTGGGTTTTCATCTGCATTGACATTCATCAAATAATTTGTTTCTGAGACAGTGGTTAGTAAGTCAGGAAAGACAGGTAATACACAAGCGTTCCTCTGGCCGGGCAGTTTGTTGTTGGCCAGTGTGCTGGAGAATGTGAATATTCGTCCCATGTAAACTTGTACCCTGAGTAATGTGGCCCTGGATATTTTTATTAGGAGTGACTAATCCTTTTACAAATCCAGTGAGCGCTTTGCCCAGTAGCATGCAGCAGTGATCAGTTGTACATATGGTTTATTGCAGTGACTGTGAAATCTCTCAGGAAAAACAAAACGAGCATCTTCCTGTGAGTAAGGGCTACAATTTCAGTTTGTTCCTATGGTCGGGAATCACAGCTCTTTTTACAAGTTCTGCATTTGTCTTGCTTCTTTTACTTGGGTGTCCTCTCCTATTTGCAACATCAGAAACAATAAATATCAGTGCTGCTTTGACCTTTTTATTTTGTGTTATTTGTATAGCGTCTATCAAATTGATCATACATGTTGAGGAGGGTTTTTTCTCTTTCCTTGCCAATAATTTTTTTGTTGTTCTCCTAAGGATGGATTTCTTGTCTCCCTTTTTCAACATCAGTAATCAGATGCAGACACTGCACAACAGTGCACTACACCAGAAGTTACTAGAAAATATATCTCCTTATTAAAATATTTCTCTCTCTCTCTAAAATCAGTCTCTAAGTGATGACAGTCTGTCTGTCTCCAGTCTGTCTTTCTCATGTGAGACTCCAAATTGGAATTGTTTCACTGTGACAGTGGTCACACACTGCAACAGTTTCTCCAGAGATGGTGTGGGGGTCTCTATCTTTGAAGAGATTCAAAACCCAGCCGCGCATGGTCCTCTGCAGCCTGCTCTAGGTCACCCTGCTATGAGCAGGGCGACTGGACTAGACAATATCTAGAGTTCCTCTCCAACTGTTCTACTTTTTTTTCCCTCTCTAATTGCCACTTGTGTATAATAGAGTGCCCTAGATTTAGTGTGTCACTTTGTTATGTCTAATTCTTTTTTATGTTACATCTTTTTGAAATTCCTAACAATTCCTATTACCTTTGACTAATTTTATCAATTTCAGTCTCCCTGTCATGGTCTGTGGTTACTAATCAATATAGGATCATCAGATATTTCATGTTGGAAAGGACCTCAGGAGGTTCCTAGCACAACCTCCTGGTCAAAGCAGGTCAGCCCTAGGATCAGAGCAGGTTGCTCAGCACTATATCCAGTCTGGTCTTGAAAACCTCCAAGGAAGGAGATGACACAACATCTCCGGGCAACCTGTTCCTCAGTTTTGCTGTATGTCCAGTCTAAACCTCTGTTGTTTCAAATTGTTCCCATTGTCTGGCTCCATCTTCTCAATGACCTTACTGTAGGTAGTGGTAGGCTCCTGCTAGGACCCCGGCAGTCTCCCATCCAGGTACTAAGTGTGCCCAACCCTGCTTTAGCTTCAGAGATCAGCCAAGCTCAGGCGTGTTGCATGGTGTGGCCATAGACAGATGTGAGCTGCCAGTACTGCTACTGTTTCATTTCTGGAGGAATTTCACTGTTAACCTGCTGAAAATTGCCCCTGCATCCCTCCTCTGTTGAATACAGTTTAGCCTAAGCGATTTCCAGTCTGATGCAACTTCTCATCTTACGACAACTGAGCTTCTCTAGCAGCCTTTTGTAAAGGTTTTGTCAAAGGATTTCTGAAAGTCAACACTAATTACACATACCAATGTTCCTCACTGCTAATTTGACACACTTCAGGAATTCTAATAGAGCCTATCAGAGACATGACTTCCCCTTGCAGAAGCCATGCTGCTCTGTCACGATGATAATTTCCCTGGGTAAGTGCTCCGTAACTCTGCCACAATCGAGATTTACCTTTTCACATAATTAACCCGGTTCTGGTGCAGGACTTTCTGGTCTGTCTTGATAAGATTTTCTCTCCCCCTAATGTTTCCCTTTAAAAACAGACACCGCATTGCCTGCCCTCTAGTCTTGTGAGGCAGGAGCTATTTTTTTGTGATAGGTAATGTATTTTTGGTAGCAGCTCAGGCAGTGTGTTCATGAGTTCCTGGAGAGTTTTGGGTGAGTGCCAGCCAGTGGAGACGATGTGCTGGAAATCAAAGTGATTTGGATGTTCCATGAGCAATTTTTTTTGGTCTCCTGAGGTTTTGTGTGCCTCCTCCATGCTGCCCATGCAGAAGGGCTCAGTGGGATCTCCCACCTGTCACTGTGGAAGGACTGTGTAAGCAACGTTCTAGTTCGCTTCACTGCAGTTGCTGGCCTTTACCAGCAAATTTTTTTGGTGAGGTTTCAATGGTGCTTTCCTTACCCACAATAGTTCATGCCAGTTTCTGGAAACTTTTGTTTCAAAGAGGCTTTTTCTGGCAGTATGGTGACCTATATGCAAACAAATGCACAGCATGTTCTTTTGAGCCCGAGAAAGGCTTGCTAAGACATTCTCTCTTCAGTTTGAAGAAATACCAAGTGTGTAACAATGATTTCCATGAAGAAGGTTCTGCAAACTCAGCATAATACTGAATTCAGCAAAAAATTATGCGGTTTGAATTAACACTGCATAAAAGACTTCCAGACTGGCTTGCCTCAGAGTTCAGAGTTACCCGATCCCTGCTTTTCTCTTCCGAGGAGAGGAAAAAAAACCAAACATTGAATTCTGCTAATTTTCTTGCTGCTACATGCCAAAGCCCTGCGGTGGCCTTTTCTCTTTGCAGTCTAAACCCTTTCCCTGTGAAAATGAACAGTATACTTCCCAGCACAGGGTTTCACCATCTTGCTCCTGTCCTGCGGGATAAAGCCCTCTCAGAGAGGAAACACCTCATGCCTGGAGGTCATTCAGTCGATGGCAGATTGTGGAAAAGGGAAGACCATAAATCACTTGTGTTGAAACATTAAAAGCTGATAAATAGGTGGTCCTGAGCCGTAGCCCAGCCCCGGCTTCCCTGTGCACAATGCAGGGCTCGGGGTGCTTCCTGGAGCAGCCAGGGCCATGTCCAGGGGAAGTCTGTGTCGGGCTGAGATTGCAGCTGCTGGCCAGGGCATCCACGCAGGCTCTTAGCGGCTGCAGGAAGGGGCACGGCATGGATCCACTTTCGGGAAGCCCCTGGAGTCACAACGGTAGCTAAAAACTGCTGGAGCCTTGGGAAAGCATGCTGAGTGGCGGTCCTTCCCAGGAGGGTAGCTAGGGACCTGCTGAAGCAGAGGGTGCAATTTACTGCCCCAGCATCTCAGTGCTGCATCAGTCAGGTTTCCTAGCATAGAAGGCAGCCTTGTTCACCAGTGGGGAAATACACCATGGTATTTTCAGCACTTCACAGAGCATGCAATGAATTTTTAAAAAAAATACACTCGATGAGAGCTGTAGTTAAAAAGTGGGAAATTACTAATTAGTAACCAAGTAATTCAGGGTTTGATTCACACAAATTGCACTATTACTGTAAAAAAGGATTGCAATTTCAGGCAAACAGTGGTTTTTGTTTTTTTTTTAAAAAGGCACTGAAAATATAATTGATGTTCTGTTCATTACCTGCCAGGTTTCAGGTTTCTTGTACATTTTTTCATCATCTGAGACATTACAGGCATAAGACAAGCCTGGAAAAAAAAGAAGAAGAAAATGAACTCTTTCCCCTTTGCATTGTCATTTGCAACTCTCAGGTTTTCCCACTAGATTGTTCTTGTAAACTCTTGCATTTCATAGCACGCAAGAGTGACCACTTAGAACATCATTATAACACTATCGTTAGCATCAGAGTTCAGTTACACAGAAAGCTGTGAGTGGGATGAGCTAAGTATCATTTTCTCTTTTACCTTACTGTAGTGCTAATAAAATTATTGCTGTCAATTCTTCTTGTTAGCCTCAATTGGTGAGGAGAAAAAAAAAAAGAATTTTCTCCTGATTGAGAAATCCAACTGGTAGCATAAAAAACCCCCACAGACTCTCCCTCCCTTACCTGTGTGCAGATCAAGAAGCAGGTTTGTATCTTCTCTCTAGATATGAAGTCAGTGAAAGGCTAATGGATGCTGGGTTGGTTGGTTGGTTGGGTTTTTTCTGTTCATGTAGGCATTTTAGCTGGGTACTCGGAAGCATAGCATGAGTCAGCAGTAAATACTGAAAATACCAGTAAAAGAGAAGCTGTAAGCATCCCATTAAGAATTCTAGTAATATTACAGTTTTGTAATGTTGGCAAAAACACCTGTTTTGTAGAAAGAGTTATAGCCACTGGCTTAAAAATACTCCTATAAAAGTGGGAAGATGGAGTTATTTTTGAGAAGTCTAGTAAATACTTACAAGTACTTAACTTGTACAAGTAACGAGCAGGTCCTCTTAAGTCCGTTTTTGTCCAGAATGACGTTTTGTCCAGAATGACATTGTCTTTCAAATGACACCATAGGAAAATGGTACCCTGGTTTGAACACATGGCGAGAGAAATAGTTTGAAATCATGTTGGGTCTACATGTGTACCTGTATATTGTAGTAGCAACGGAAAATGCTGCGAAGAAACACGTTAAAAAGTAGCAGAGGGGGAATTTTGCTTCCACTTTCTCCAGTGGTCAGATATTTGCAGTGCAGTGGTGTTATACCAGCATACCCCCATCTGTCGCCCTTTGCCCTGTATGCCTCTGAATCTTATCTCTCAGAAGGCAGTTGTTGTTTGGAAAAATAATGCCTTAAAATACTTGAAGTTTGTGTGTTTGCATGACTTTCCTTTTGGCAGCAGATGGAATACATACAAATCATCCCTTTTCCCATGTAATCCTTAAAACAAGTGTGTTCGCTTTGTTTTCGGGTACATAGTGTGTTCAGACGCAGCACAGGCTTTTACAGTTTTCTACTCAGAGAAACTGAAATGGGCAAATAACGCAAAGAAGGTTCAGTCTGGTGCTGGGCAGAAAGTTTTGGGTAAGAGAATAATTACTTCAGCGTGTCCAAGTCCAAAGGAGGTTCATGCAGTGTTGGGTGTTGAGGGAATCTGACCCACCACCACCACCACCGCAAGTCCGATTCCCGTGTTCAAAGGCGATGCTGGCTGCAGAAACTGAAGAACAGCAGGCAGGGAACTTCCTAGCTCAGACAGTTGTAACAGGTGTCTTACATCCTTCCAACCTTTGCTCTGCTGTCAGGAGGGGGAGACTTCTCTGCAGGCAGGAGTGGCCCCGGCAGCTACATGCTGCCCTGCCACCTGGGCTGGACCTCTGCATGGCTTGGGGTATTTGCTTGGGTCTGTGGATCAGGAATTCAGAAACGGCTCTTTTCTGTAAATGACATTAAACTGCTGGTGAGGGTGTGTTGCTTTAGCCATACCTGGAAATGGATTTCTTCTAAGCCACTAAATGTCTCTCTCTCCCCCTTAAGACTTAAAATAACTCTTAATTCTGATTGAGAGATGAGGTTGCTGTAGTTAGTGGCTTGTCTTCATTGGGTACAGTTCCACCTTGCCTTTCAGTTGAGTGGAGGTCGGCAGTGTAAACACGTAGCACTGCCTGTCCACTGGAGAATAGGCTGGGGTTTTGAGGGTTTTTTCCCTTAATCTGAAAATTACAGAAGCAAGCACAAAGCCCTTATTTTTCACTATTAGAAGATGCAACAGTCACTCTTGCTCTTTTTGCTAAAATATTCTAAAATTTCCCATGTCCCCATGTTATTGCCTCTACTAAATCGAAAATCGTAGATGCGTAGTAGGTGGTTGAAGGAAAGCACTTTTCAGTCCATCTCAACTCTGCTTTGGTTTTGAGGGAGGAAGTCAAGGAGGGGTTAGGTAATCGAAGCACGGCGGAATGAAAGCCAGTGGCAACGAACACCCTTACCCGTACCCTTTCCGAGCAACTTGCTCAGATTTAAGAAATAATGGGCTGCTTGGCCATGGTCCTGGGGTATCCAGAAATCGGGCAGCATCCCACCGCGTAGTATTCACCAGGCGGCTGCATTGCTCCTCACCACCTTGTTTGTGTTTTCTTCCTCTCTTCTCCCCTGCAGGGTGTGAACGGCATGTCTGTGGATGAGAAGACTGACTCCCCCATGTATGTGTATGAGTCAACGGTGCACTGTACCAATATTCTCCTCTGCTTAAATGACCAGCGGAAGCAGGACATTCTCTGTGACGTGACGCTGATCGTGGAGGGGAAGGAGTTCCGCGCCCACCGGGCTGTGCTGGCTGCCTGCAGCGAGTACTTCTTGCAGGCCTTGGTAGGGCAGACGGAAAATGACCTGGTGGTCAGCCTGCCGGAAGAGGTACAGTATGTCGCCGTGCCCCTGCCATAAACACGAGCCCACTCCATCCCATGTGGTGAGGAAGACCTCCGTGGTCTGCTAAGGTGGCCAAGGGGAGTGCGGCATGGGTGTCGGTGCCTACCCTGGCACGCTCTGAATGTGGTTTTTCTGTTTGGGTGGGTTGCGAATCGCTGAAGGATGTTCACACCACCGTTCCTCAGCAGTGGTAACCCCTAACGGTTGCAGCAGCAAAGCTTTAAGATGCTGCAGCTCGCCTTTCTCGCTACCACTGAGGGAGTTGTACCCAAACGCTTAATTACCGTAGCCTCATTCAGGGCATTATCAGGACCTTGATATTCTTCTGCTCTTCCAGACAGGAAATTTGAAAGGGGTGATTTGGCTGCTAGATGGCAAGTAATTGCTAAAAAGCATTTGAGCTGTCGTGTTGTAGGGAGTATCCTTGCTGTCCCCCCTCTCCGGCAGCTCATATCCTCGTCTTCCTCTTTCCCCTCTCCTTTACCTCATGCAGCTTTGCTTCCTCTTACCTCCCCTCACAACAAGTTTGGGATTTAACTGCTTTGGGCCGTGTGTTTTCCACTGAGAAACCAGCAACGCGGTCTGCCAAAAAGCAGGGTTTTTCTCATGCAGCATGGCTCCCACAGCAGGAAGCCAAGGGACATAGAAAATACATACCTCACTGGAAAGTTTACTTTATTTTACCACAAGATCTCACTGGCTGGCTTCCACCCCCACTGTAATTTCCTCACAGCCATACAGCTGTGACAGCACAGCTACCGTAGGGCACACCGGTGGCTTTGCTGCCCACAGAGGGGAGACACGCGCCTGCAGGCCAGGGCTGCTGTCACCCACCGCCTCGGCACTGCCTGCCCAGTGTCTTTGGCTGGGATGGGCCGCACAAGAAGGGTGGCGATGCGCCCAGGACACAGGACAGCAGTCGCTCAGTGGGAAGGTACTCTGGCATACAGAGGGGTTTTCACCATCATTTGCTTAACGCCCGTGAAGAAGCACAGCATGTTTTTAAATGGTGACAGGTCCTGAAGTGTCACACACAGTTTTTCCCCCTCTGGTTTAGCTCTCCAGAGACTTCAGCGGTGGCATGATGTTGTCACGGCACAAGTTGGAGAGCATTAGAAGAAGTAGGTCACCGGGTGTGACTTCACGAGTCTTGACACTGAATATTACTCATGAAGAAATTTCAACCCAGACGTTTTGCATAGGAGTTAGAGATAATGCAGAGGACACACTAGGATGCGCACTATGATTCTGCAGTGTCCACTAATAATTTCCAGTGGAAGAACTGAGTCTCAGTCAGTGTCGCATAGCTTTCGCACCGCAAAGCAAGGGCAGGAGCAGAGAGGTGACAAAACATGCACAGGGCTGCACAGGTACAAAGAGGCAGAAGAGTATCAGTGCTCTTCTACAAAGCTTTGGCGAGACCTCTATGCATGATTCAGGTCCTGTTAGATAAAGAAAAATAATTCAAATTCAAATAAGCATATACAAGAGTGACTGAGATGTTCAGAAGAAGGAGCCTGGCCTAAAGGAGGAGAAGACAAGACCGTGGCAGGTTCATACCACTGGCCTGACAACTGCCACATGCTGTAGCTCTGTGTAGGCAGAGGAGATGAAGCAGCTGAGGAGTTTCTTTTTAATACTAAAAGACAGTGTTGATGCAAGCATTGATTGGTTTCAACTGGCTTTTAGTAAAAGTAGATCGGAAATGAGTGGATTTCTAATCACAGCGCCAGTGAGGTGCTGAGCTGCAGGTCCGTGGGAGGAGCAGGGTGGTGGAGGGATCACGATCTGTCTGCACATGGTGACCCAGTCCTGCGTTCATATGACAGTAAAGATTTAACACACAAAGGTTTGTCTTTCTATGTGTTTTATATGAGCTGCTATGTAAAAAAATTTCCTCCAGTCCAACCATAAATTATTTCTATTTAAATGAATCTCCTTTGGATAAATGAAGTACCAGAGTTTTACATTTTGGCATATATCTCAATGAAAGATGAAAAAGTTTTAGTGACTTAGGGTTACACTGGCTGCTGTTACAGCTCCAGTGAAGTCTATGGATTTGCAGAAGCATTGGATCTAGTTCTGAAGGTTTTTCCCAGTATTCTGAAATTGTCACACTTCACCTAAGACCGTGTTTGGCCACATGCTTCTATTAGTTGCAGAGAGCCAGGACTTTAACTTTCCCATCCTGGAAAAGAACTCTCTTAGCCTATTAAAAAAGATACCTACAGTTACCAGTGCTTACTTGTACAGATATTTGCCACATGCAAAGTAATTGCTGTTAACAGCATTGAATCTAATTTGCTCAGTGGCGACTTTATTTGAATAGCTGTCTGTGAGGCGGTCAGTTAAATAATTTCCTCACAAATGCTAGTCACTTAGGGTAAAGAGAGCTGTCTGATGCACTGCGTTATTTCTCAGTTATTCTTTAAGGTTCTCTGCTTCTGGACTTGCTCTGCTTCAGAGCGCTGGGTCCTTCCATAGGTGCCCGTGCGTAGACACGAGGGGTGCCTCCAACAAATAACAGTGTCGAAGCTCCCCACAAAAGGAACTGAAATACTCCTGGTTTTTAAGAGCTGATAGAGCAGAGGGAAGACCATCTTAGTTATCTTGCATTAAAAGAAGTTAGCAGGGTCTTTGTCAGTTCACAAGCTAATGGCTCTTCCCAAGGCTATTGTTTTTAGTCCGTGGTCTGCAGAGCTCTGGCAGCCAGTGAGTTATTTCTAAAGGTATCTGTGAAAACTGACTTAATCTGTCAGGTAGGGGGTTATTCCTTCGGTGGAAAATTTTTCAAACAAATGTTGAAAGTTAACGTCCCGAGCCAATACTTTTTTCAGGCTTAGAGACAGTATATGTTGGCATACAGTTGTTACAGAAAAACAGAGATCGAAAATCGTTTTTAAATATAGTCTTCACAGTTCAAAACTTTTCCAAAGGTGACGATCACTCCTAAATTAACAAAGATATTAAGTCAACGATGCAAGCATTGTATTTTAAATTCTGGTGCGGTTTGGAAACTGCTGAAGTATGCAGGAGAAAGGGCAGCATTATTATTATTTCTCAAAGGTTTGATGTTGGAGCTGGATAAAGCTTTATATATAAAGCTTTTACACTCATGTAATGTTGGTGTGAGGGAGCGTAACGTCAAAACAGAAGAACTTATTTTTGATTATTCAAAGCAGTAAATCTGCCTCTGAAGTCTGAATTGCAGACTCTGTTTTTTTTCCTTCGTAGCCTGTTGGGGTCTGTTTGTTACTCTGGCATCCAGACATTGTTAACTGTTGTCTGGCTAAACAGTGAACAGATGTTTTTTACATTATTTCTTGTTTATATCCAATTACAAGTGAGAGCAGTCTTTATGATATGCCAGTCATTTCAGTAGGGAGACATTGTGCACACACAGAATTGAGACTAGTTGAACTTGCGGGGTTTTAAACCACTGTAAAACCTTGTGTTAGACATTTCAAGTCAGTTCAAGCGTGACTTAATGTGCCTCAGTTCAAACCTTTTCCTAATCAACTTAAACTAAGTCAGTACGAAGCTAATTCTGCACTGATTGAAGAGTTTCCATAAACCCTTTTGTACTAGCCTCGGTAATTTGATTTTGTGCTACACCTTTTGTTAAAGCAACGTATTTTGGTGTGTAGATAAGCGCTTGGAAAAACAGCCATGTAATAACAAGGGCTCAGATGTGGCCGTGGTGTGTGAAGTATCGGCCCTCAGAGCAGAGTTAGAGGAATGGAGTGTGTCAGCTGCCTACAGCTAAATAAAAAAGGACCCCGTTAGCTCTTTAACTTTTATGCTTTTCTCTTCATTTGCAGCTTTCGGTAAACAACAAGAACCTCGCCTGCTTTTCACCCAGGGTATTTTTCAGCAATTGTGCAGTGTTTCTCTAGCAGCTGCTGTTAAATGCAGCCCAAAATTAATATTTTCGAAGAGCTGAGTTTTAAGCTGTAAAGTTACTCATTCACTCCATACCCCTAACTGTTGTTTTGTTTTATTTAATCACGAAAACTGGTCTTCCTTCCTTTAACAAGGCACTTAATTAAGCTTTTAATTCATGATAAGAAGTTAAATGGCACTTATGAGGCTTTTTTAATGGTTTCCACTTCCCATCCAGATTACAAAAAAAGGTGTGATAGAGAGAGAGACACGGCTGTCAGCCAGGGGTATTGTAGGTCATGCCAATATTAGCTGGCAGCAGGCCATTATCCAATTAACATTGCTTCATCGCTGCAAGTAATAGCTCTTGAGTAGATGATTGAGTCATTCATGCTGTAGTGGTACTCTACTCTACTTGAGAAGGAGCCAGTGCTGCGTCGAATAGGTTTTTGATTCGCTATTATTACCTGCCTGGCTTTGCTAATGGGAAGTGCACAGCGAGTCTGTGTGGGCGAGCTGAAAGCTGGGTGCTGGACAAGAGGAGCATCGTCTGCGCAAACACGTTATTCACCTGGTTTTCTGAAAGCTAAGGTTGCAGTTAGATGGCGAAAAGACAGGGACAGCAACAACAAATAAAACCCCTCAGTCACATTAGATTCCTACAGCTTAGAAATTAAATGCCTGACCTTGCTTCCATTTTTTTGCTTTGGGGTGTACATTTGAAAAATCCTTCACCTGGTCATTCCGGCCATGAGAGCACCAAATGCCTTTCTCTCTGGTGAAGTTAAACACAGGTCTTCTGAAGTAGTAGACCAAGCTTTCGCTAGCACTGGTCTGATACTATCCTTGCTATTATAAAACCAATTTGCATGTCAAGTAGGTTGCTTAGTTTTACCTGTAACCCTCAAATTTCTTGTAGCTGTTTCAAAGAGTGGTTGCTGGTGACTTTCTTTAGTGCAATGAACTACCTGCTGGAAATGTTGCTTTCCAAAAGGATTAAACGGAGTTGTCTCTGGCTTACTAATCTTCCAAGGGACAAAGGGAAGCAGCACCTCTTTTAGGAAGAGAGGGTGGGATGTGCTTGGGGAGCTTTTTTGTGTGTTTATCTGCACAGCTCTTTCCTTTGCTATTAAGAGAATGATGTTCAAAGTAGATGTTAGCACACACCATGGGCTGAATTTCTCTGCGTTCCTACTGCTTTACTGCTCCTTGACGTCTGCTGCGAAACCTGCCGTTTCCCCACGAGGTCTAGCCCTGTGAAATCTGTCATCTGCTTCTTCAGTTGACGTGGATTAACTCCCTCACCCGGTTAATCTTTGCAAGGAGAAAGGCAGGACGGGACCTCGATTCGGATTCAAGGCTGGCAAAAGCTGAGTATGTTGGAAAGCGAAGGCATGCGGCACCCTGGGTGGGACTGAGCCAGGCATCTAACATTAGTATGACTCGTAGCTGACAGGGAGGAGAAATACTGGCAGCTGCTAACCATCCATGCCAACCCGCCAGCCTGAGGGAAAAATGCTGGGAATTAGCCAACGAAAGATGATTGCGCTGAGGAGAAAATCAAAGGCAGGATGCAGGAGGTCAACTATTACATACCCTGCTGGCTAAAGGCAATTACTATTCCTTTTTATCTTTCTAGAAATAAACGATATTCTCTTACTTTGTCTCTTTCCTTTCTGTGTACTGTGTATATGTATGAATATAATATATTTAAAGAATGCAGGGACTGAGCTGGGAGTGCTCTGCACAGGAGTGTGGAGTGGAAGAGGTGATAAATGTGGGAAAGAGGAGCAAGAGGGCAAGGAGAAAATGTCTGCTTGGAAGTTTGTTTCCCAGCTGGAGGGATGTTATTACACAGTAGGGAACAACGAAAGACCCTTTTTCCTTGGCACCCCAGAGATGTATTAGGAGTAGCTAAGGTTAGTTCTTAGAGAACGGGAAGCATTAATGTGGTTTTCTTTTTACATGCTGTATCAGCCATTGATGTTCCTCACAGCACTGGCCAGAATTAATTCTCCTTTGGCTCAGGAGGCAGCAGTGACCTGAAAGCCTTCCCAAAAGCCACCACCCCCTTCATCCACAGAGCTTTTTGTAGTGGCAAGAGGTTGTGTCCATCAGGCTTCAATAAAGTCATGCTTCAAACTCATTTACACTTCAACCTCACCTCAGCAATGCTGCTTCAGTGAGTCCATATGGATGGAAGTTGGGTCTTTGGTTTCCTAAATTCCTCCTAGGCAATGTGTTACTTTTCATGCTGATTCACAGTGCAGACACTGACCACACAGAAGGATGACTAGGGGCTGCGGATCTGTAGTGAGAGTAAAACTGAGCATTCAGGTACTTTTTGAGGTCTTTCATGGCACGATGCTAATTCAGGAGAAACTGTGAGACAGAAATATACATTGTTTTATGTGTGTTGCATATGTAGCACAGTACAAGGTACAAATGATGTGTTTTGTTTTTAGCAGGGAAGCGATAAAACAGAAATGAGACCATCAAGATGTGATGTGAAATTCTATCCCTGTCTCACTGCAAAAGCTTCCAGCACTGCCTGATTTTTCATGCCTCAAGTATGCTGAGGAAACTAGCCACATACTTTTCATTCCGCGTGGTGTAACTTCCATTATTTTCTGATGAGGGCTGTCTCCCTGTTGATAATTCTTCTCTGATCTTTTCCAGTGGAGAAGAGTGACATACATCGCTGTTGTGTTGTGAGGAGAGCTAGGCTTAAAAAAGCAAAACAAAAGCCGTGCATACATGCGTGTTAAGGGGAGAAAATCTTGCAATAATTCCTTTACCCTCCCTTTGGCAGTAGTTGTACTATTTATTTAGTTGTTTGAGTAAGCATATAAAAATGCACTGTCGAAGGGGATATGGAGATGAATGCGCAGACTGAAATTCACAACTGCGATAAGCGGACTCAATTTTGTTGCCTTTGTTAGACTCCTGCTGCCGCTAGTTCTAAATCAGGCTGATTGACTGTGATTGCACTCACTATTGAAAAGGCAGTTTGCAGCATGGCAACTTTCTCGCTCGAACATGAGAAACATCATCTAAAATGTAAAAGATGCCCCAAAGAATAAGTCCTAGAAGTAGGCTATGCTAAGGGCATGAGCAGAAACAATAAACGTGGGTAACAGGAGGTGTATTTTGTTGTGTGGGTTTGTTTTTTGTTTTTTTTTTGGGG